>NW_024121211.1:13319577-13562539 GCF_016745375.1 Pimephales promelas | reverse complement strand
GGAGAAACTGAAGAACGCATACAAGTTTCTGTGGAATTGAGACCTGCTAATCCACAAAGCAGCACATTCCAGAGAGCACTGCAGGACAAAAGTGCCACATCCTAGAGAGCTGGTCCAAAGAGTGGAAGAAGTACTTCACCATTTCCATCTTGCAAAGGATCCCAACAACATCTCCTTTTTAACCCTCGATGCTAAAATTGTGGTGGATTCAGCGTATCCACATCCTTAGAGGCTGCCTGAGTGACCCTGAGGTGGAGGAAGGAATCCTCTACAGATATGGGGGAACGCTACAACTGAATCATGTCAAGGGTGAAGGAGCTGCTGTGCCCATCTGGATCCCTATCAGAGGCACTTCACAGCAGGAGGGTTTCATTTCCACCAGGCTCAGTGGGTAACGGGCAATCGCGTCTCTCCTGAGCTGTTCCAAGCGCAGGGTATGACTGGTGTGGCACGCTGGAATTATCAGCGGCTCGTTGACCTGAAGCAGCCTGGCTTGTCTTACCTGGAGTGTTTGACCCTGTTTTGATGATGGAGTTAAACAGGGCATCTATAACAGTGACTGGGCAACCCAAATATCCAGCCTTCCACATCTCCAGCAGGGACACAGGCGAGAGGTTTGGCCTACAATATGTGGAGCCAGGCTGTCGACCTGTGCCTCTTGACTTCGACAAACACAAAAGCAGGAAGACAGACCTAGGGATGCAAGAAGAGTCTTCATCTGGCACTGACTTCTCATTTCCATCTCAGGTAAGCCTTTAAATTTTTTTCATAACAGACTTTTTATTAAACATTTTTTTACACAAATAACATTAATTTTGCTGAATTTCAGAAATGCTTAGAGGATTCCTCTTCTGCTGAGGCCCCTCCTGCTGGTGGACCAGAGGCCCCCCCGCAGACTGTGATTTTTAAACGTTTTTCTACTCCGAGTGCTGTGACAGTGAAGGAACAAACATCTGAGGAGTTTCTTTTAGATGCAGGTAATTACATTATGTGTGTAATCTGTTTGCCTAATCTATGCACACAAAAACAAAATACTTCATTTAAAATAATTTTTGAATCTCTTTTAGAACTGCCAAGCACACCACCACTGCCTTTAGCTGCTTCTCCCTGTGCTGCTCGGACTGGACCCATTAAGACAGGTGGTCGAGTCTTTGTGTTGGACCATAACAGATGGACAGATCCAATGAGAAATGCCATTGATGGTTTGCTTGCCAAGCACCACGGGAGCAAGGACCTCCTGACAAAGTGGATGCTGAATATGCTGCTATGGTACAGAGTGCCTGCACTGACCCAAACAGCCTTTGCACTCAACCACAAAGCAGCACATAAGCAGGTACATAAAACACCTTGCTAAAAAAAAGAACACTAATGCTTCACTCAACACCAGCCCAGAAAAGCTCCTGGAGACACAGCAGTTATGGCAGCGTCTTCATTCAGGCAGTGAAACCATCAGTGTCCCAGTGACAGTACTTCCACCTGCCCCGGTCAATCCACCCGCAAAGAGTGTTCCTGAGGCTGTCTCTCTAGACCAGGCAGCGCTTGAAGAGATGGTGAAGACATCATAGAGAAGCAGCAGGCAGTTCAGAAGCAACAACAACAGCAAATGCCACAAAAAAAGCTCACCAGATCCTGTTTAGCCTGTGGTCAGCCTAAGTCTCGATACATGGGTGATGGCACCTCAATACATTTCTTTTATCAAGGCGGTGATGTTTAATACTTCTACTGCTCCAAGAAAGTTTTTGACACATATTCAGCAGAGGGCCTGACCAACCCCAGAATGCCTTTTGAAGACTTTGCAGCGACTCCTTTTTTTCAGCGAGAACTGGAGTCTTCTAAGCGGAGAGGGGCGGAAAATAAGAGGGTGATTGAGGAGAGAAGCAAGAGGAAGTCTGTAGTAGAGCATCCTACTGGTCGTCTGTGCAGATTCTGCCACCTGCCACTGAAACAAGGGCCAAACAGTCCTCATATTCACACTGGTTTCCCTGGAGTGGCAGGCAAATACATTTACTTTCCTGCTAAAGTGTTTTCCCTTTATCAGGCTCAGGGAATGAGCACAGAAATGTCATGGAGAGACATTCAGCAGTCTCCATTCTATGAGGCCGAGAAGAAGAGGTGGATTGAGGAAAAGAAAAAATGACTTTATTGGCAAATGACATGCCCAGACCTCAAATACTGTTTATAGCACAAAGACATTCCTTGCACAATGTTAAACATATATTTATCTACATATTATTGCACTTTTAATATATATATATTTAATTTGTTTCAATTTGTTCATTAAAATACCAAAAGTATTGTATTTTATTGCATTGCATTGTATTTTGGTGTGTGTGTGTGTGTGGGTGGGGGTGGGTTTTAAAGTTCATTTATTGACTTCCATTAGTTTTTCTTTCTCTGATTTGTAAAACACTAAATATTAAGTAATGTTACTATTAAAGTCTGTACAGAATCATTTATTTAAACATCTTTCTTGTTTTTTTCTCCTTAACTTTAGATATTATTATTGCTGTTGTTTAATCTATCCTTTTAAATTGTTAAATTTATTTCCATTGTTCATTAAAATTAAAAAGTTTTGTCCTTGTTTGCATTGCACTTTAGTGTGTTTTTTAAAGTTAATTTTATTGACTTGCATTATTTTATCTTGCTCAGTTGTGTAAACACTAAATGTTAATAACTGTTATAATAAAACGCTGTACATAATTATTTAATTTTAAATAAATCTTGTTCTTTTCCTGTGTTCTCCAAAGCTTTGTATGTTATTATTATTAATGTATTGTTGTTTAATCTATAAGTATTTAATACATTACCTTTTTCAGTTTTACATATAATATGTATATTATTTTACTATAAATAAAATGAGAAAATTACTATTTGGTGTTTTCTGGTTGTATTTCATTTATATATTGGATTTCTGTGCAAAGTTAAACAAATATAATGTGAAAATCTCTCAAAAATAAAGGTCTAAAACATTATCAAAATGTTCTTTACAATTATTCACATCCAAATATTTTCTATATTAAAAGAGAAACATACCCTATTATAATTTAAATGTTTATTAAGAGAATTGGACGTTTTGTAAATCCTACACCAGAACAAATCTTACAAGTTTATTTTATTTTGTGCACAAAGTTAGTATATTATATGTAATTTGTACTCGGGATGAATTTGTAATCATTTTTTTAATCTAGATACACTTTATGGTATTTGTGGTCGAGACGGGACTCGAACCTATGATTTTGTGAATTTTTTCTGGCCCGCCTCCCTGGAATTTCCTGCGTTCCTATTGGCTGGCAGCGCTCTACACCTACGCGCGACTGGCCTTCGCGTGTAAAGCGAACGTGATAACCACTACACTACAGAAACTTAACTTGGAAGACAGTCCGACCTCTTTTAGCGTACGCTTGTTCAAAAGCGACTGAAACGATAGACTGCCCACTGTCCTTAAAATGGCAAAAAGCTGCTATTTTTGTTGGCAGACTAAACATTTTTTATTACTCTACAGGAAACTTCAATGGTCATTTGTTTTGTTTTAGTCCTTTTCTAAAGAATTTACACCGCAAATCGCCCTGCAAGTGTTCTGACCTGCTCAACAGAAAACCACTGAAAAAATGTTATCAAAGACCATCCACAGTTTCCGCCCAGTTTCGAACTGGGGACCTTTCGCGTGTGAGGCGAACGTGATAACCACTACACTACGGAAACATGCCCTGTAGGTGCAGGCAGAAATCTTCTGGTGCAGGCTTGTTAAAAAGTGTATAAAGGAAAAGTGAGCTGAGCCCTCCGTTGTGGCAAACAGTTTAAATTTTCTGCCAAAAGCCAATTGCTGTTTCTGCTCGGTTTCGAACCGAGGACATTTCGCGTGTTAGGCGAACGTGATGACCACTACACTACAGAAACCTCCTTACGTAAGACATGTGCTTTTTCGAAAATGGCTCCATCCCATAATCTTTCCTGCAAGCATTGTGACAAGCTGTTTAAATTCCACAAACAACAGATAAGAGCTCATTCGGAATGGCAGTCTGCCTACAGCTCTTTGGTACAATTGCCCTCACCTAATTTCAATAGTCCAAAAACTTTGTTGCGAATTTCAGCACGTGTATTAAAAACCCCTTTACTTGTTTTCGCCCAGTTTCGAACTGAGGACCTTTCGCGTGTAAAGCGAACGTGATAACCACTACACTACGGAAACTTAACTTGGAAGACAGTCCGACCTCTTTTAGCGTACGCTTGTTCAAAAGCGACTGAAACGATAGACTGCCCACTGTCCTTAAAATGGCAAAAAGCTGCTATTTTTGTTGGCAGACTAAACATTTTTTATTACTCTACAGGAAACTTCAATGGTCATTTGTTTTGTTTCAGTCCTTTTCTAAAGAATTTACACCGCAAATCGCCCTGCAAGTGTTCTGACCTGCTCAACAGAAAACCACTCAAAAAATGTTAGCAAAGACCATCCACAGTTTCCGCCCAGTTTCGAACTGGGGACCTTTCGCGTGTGAGGCGAACGTGATAACCACTACACTACGGAAACATGCCCTGTAAGTGCAGGCAGAAATCTTCTGGTGCAGGCTTGTTAAAAAGTGTATAAAGGAAAAGTGAGCTGAGCCCTCCTGTTGTGGCAAACAGTTTAAATTTTCTGCGAAAAGCCAATTGCTGTTTCTGCTCGGTTTCGAACCGAGGACCTTTCGCGTGTTAGGCGAACGTGATGACCACTACACTACAGAAACCTCCTTATGTAAGACATGAGCTTTTTCGAAAATGGCTCCATCCCATAATCTTTCCTGCAAGCATTGTGACAAGCTGTTTAAATTCCACAAACAACAGATAAGAGCTCATTCGGAATGGCAGTCTGCCTACAGCTCTTTGGTACAATTGCCCTCACCTAATTTCAATAGTCCAAAAACTTTGTTGCGAATTTCAGCACGTATATTAAAAACCCCTTTACTTGTTTCCGCCCAGTTTTGAACTGAGGACCTTTGGCGTGTAAAGCGAACGTGATAACCACTACACTACGGAAAATTAACTTGGAAGACAGTCCGACCTCTTTTAGCGTACGCTTGTTCAAAAGCGACTGAAACGATAGACTGCCCACTGTCCTTAAAATGGCAAAAAGCTGCTATTTTTGTTGGCAGACTAAACATTTTTTATTACTCTACAGGAAACTTCAATGGTCATTTGTTTTGTTTCAGTCCTTTTCTAAAGAATTTACACCGCAAATCGCCCTGCAAGTGTTCTGACCTGCTCAACAGAAAACCACTCAAAAAATGTTAGCAAAGACCATCCACAGTTTCTGCCCAGTTTCGAACTGGGGACCTTTCGCGTGTGAGGCGAACGTGATAACCACTACACTACGGAAACATGCCCTGTAGGTGCAGGCAGAAATCTTCTGGTCCAGGCTTGTTAAAAAGTGTATAAAGGAAAAGTGAGCTGAGCCCTCCTGTTGTGGCAAACAGTTTAAATTTTCTGCGAAAAGCCAATTGCTGTTTCTGCTCGGTTTCGAACCGAGGACCTTTCGCGTGTTAGGCGAACGTGATCACCACTACACTACAGAAACCTCCTTATGTAAGACATGTGCTTTTTCGAAAATGGCTCCATCCCATAATCTTTCCTGCAAGCATTGTGACAAGCTGTTTAAATTCCACAAACAACAGATAAGAGCTCATTCGGAATGGCAGTCTGCCTACAGCTCTTTGGTACAATTGCCCTCACCTAATTTCAATAGTCCAAAAACTTTGTTGCGAATTTCAGCACGTATATTAAAAACCCCTTTACTTGTTTCCGCCCAGTTTCGAACTGAGGACCTTTCGCGTGTAAAGCGAACGTGATAACCACTACACTACGGAAACTTAACTTGGAAGACAGTCCGACCTCTTTTAGCGTACGCTTGTTCAAAAGCGACTGAAACGATAGACTGCCCACTGTCCTTAAAATGGCAAAAAGCTGCTATTTTTGTTGGCAGACTAAACATTTTTTATTACTCTACAGGAAACTTCAATGGTCATTTGTTTTGTTTTAGTCCTTTTCTAAAGAATTTACACCGCAAATCGCCCTGCAAGTGTTCTGACCTGCTCAACAGAAAACCACTCAAAAAATGTTAGCAAAGACCATCCACAGTTTCCACCCAGTTTCGAACTGGGGACCTTTCGCGTGTGAGGCGAACGTGATAACCACTACACTACGGAAACATGCCCTGTAGGTGCAGGCAGAAATCTTCTGGTGCAGGCTTGTTAAAAAGTGTATAAAGGAAAAGTGAGCTGAGCCCTCCTGTTGTGGCAAACAGTTTAAATTTTCTGCCAAAAGCCAATTGCTGTTTCTGCTCGGTTTCGAACCGAGGACCTTTCGCGTGTTAGGCGAACGTGATGACCACTACACTACAGAAACCTCCTTATGTAAGACATGTGCTTTTTCGAAAATGGCTCCATCCCATAATCTTTCCTGCAAGCATTGTGACAAGCTGTTTAAATTCCACAAACAACAGATAAGAGCTCATTCGGAATGGCAGTCTGCCTACAGCTCTTTGGTACAATTGCCCTCACCTAATTTCAATAGTCCAAAAACTTTGTTGCGAATTTCAGCACGTATATTAAAAACCCCTTTACTTGTTTCCGCCCAGTTTCGAACTGAGGACCTTTCGCGTGTAAAGCGAACGTGATAACCACTACACTACGGAAACTTAACTTGGAAGACAGTCCGACCTCTTTTAGCGTACGCTTGTTCAAAAGCGACTGAAACGATAGACTGCCCACTGTCCTTAAAATGGCAAAAAGCTGCTATTTTTGTTGGCAGACTAAACATTTTTTATTACTCTACAGGAAACTTCAATGGTCATTTGTTTTGTTTTAGTCCTTTTCTAAAGAATTTACACCGCAAATCGCCCTGCAAGTGTTCTGACCTGCTCAACAGAAAACCACTCAAAAAATGTTAGCAAAGACCATCCACAGTTTCCGCCCAGTTTCGAACTGGGGACCTTTCGCGTGTGAGGCGAACGTGATAACCACTACACTACGGAAACATGCCCTGTAGGTGCAGGCAGAAATCTTCTGGTGCAGGCTTGTTAAAAAGTGTATAAAGGAAAAGTGAGCTGAGCCCTCCTGTTGTGGCAAACAGTTTAAATTTTCTGCGAAAAGCCAATTGCTGTTTCTGCTCGGTTTCGAACCGAGGACCTTTCGCGTGTTAGGCGAACGTGATGACCACTACACTACAGAAACCTCCTTATGTAAGACATGTGCTTTTTCGAAAATGGCTCCATCCCATAATCTTTCCTGCAAGCATTGTGACAAGCTGTTTAAATTCCACAAACAACAGATAAGAGCTCATTCGGAATGGCAGTCTGCCTACAGCTCTTTGGTACAATTGCCCTCACCTAATTTCAATAGTCCAAAAACTTTGTTGCGAATTTCAGCACGTGTATTAAAAACCCCTTTACTTGTTTTCGCCCAGTTTCGAACTGAGGACCTTTCGCGTGTAAAGCGAACGTGATAACCACTACACTACGGAAACTTAACTTGGAAGACAGTCCGACCTCTTTTAGCGTACGCTTGTTCAAAAGCGACTGAAACGATAGACTGCCCACTGTCCTTAAAATGGCAAAAAGCTGCTATTTTTGTTGGCAGACTAAACATTTTTTATTACTCTACAGGAAACTTCAATGGTCATTTGTTTTGTTTTAGTCCTTTTCTAAAGAATTTACACCGCAAATCGCCCTGCAAGTGTTCTGACCTGCTCAACAGAAAACCACTCAAAAAATGTTAGCAAAGACCATCCACAGTTTCCGCCCAGTTTCGAACTGGGGACCTTTCGCGTGTGAGGCGAACGTGATAACCACTACACTACGGAAACATGCCCTGTAGGTGCAGGCAGAAATCTTCTGGTGCAGGCTTGTTAAAAAGTGTATAAAGGAAAAGTGAGCTGAGCCCTCCTGTTGTGGCAAACAGTTTAAATTTTCTGCGAAAAGCCAATTGCTGTTTCTGCTCGGTTTCGAACCGAGGACCTTTCGCGTGTTAGGCGAACGTGATGACCACTACACTACAGAAACCTCCTTATGTAAGACATGTGCTTTTTCGAAAATGGCTCCATCCCATAATCTTTCCTGCAAGCATTGTGACAAGCTGTTTAAATTCCACAAACAACAGATAAGAGCTCATTCGGAATGGCAGTCTGCCTACAGCTCTTTGGTACAATTGCCCTCACCTAATTTCAATAGTCCAAAAACTTTGTTGCGAATTTCAGCACGTATATTAAAAACCCCTTTACTTGTTTCCGCCCAGTTTCAAACTGAGGACCTTTGGCGTGTAAAGCGAACGTGATAACCACTACACTACGGAAACTTAACTTGGAAGACAGTCCGACCTCTTTTAGCGTACGCTTGTTCAAAAGCGACTGAAACGATAGACTGCCCACTGTCCTTAAAATGGCAAAAAGCTGCTATTTTTGTTGGCAGACTAAACATTTTTTATTACTCTACAGGAAACTTCAATGGTCATTTGTTTTGTTTTAGTCCTTTTTCTATAGAATTTACACCGCAAATCGCCCTGCAAGTGTTCTGACCTGCTCAACAGAAAACCACTCAAAAAATTTTAGCAAAGACCATCCACAGTTTCCGCCCAGTTTCGAACTGAGGACCTTTCGCGCGGGAGCCGAAAATGGTTAAGCTTAACTTCCCTTAACTTTTCCCATTCATTCTCTATGGTAGTGCTTAACACTACGGATGCAATCTACTTTTGGCCACACGTAGACTTCCCGGCGCTGTTTCGCTTTTCCGTGGCGGGGAATTTAAAAAGCGAAGCGTCATCTGTCAACCCGTTTTATTACCGGAGAGATATTTGTTTACCGACTTGTCAGCAAACTTGTTTCGTTTTGTCTAAACTACCTGCAGACAGACTTTAACTCAGGTGAGTGCATATACTTTATTATTCAAATATTTTATCATTTAAATTGCATGTATTGTCATGTAATCGTATTGTTATCGTGTTGAATGGATTGTGACGATAAGAAACAGCTATTTTATAAGAGTATCTTTGTTTGTAAAGGTGAATGTTTCATCATAATCTCTAACTATGTTTAAAATATAAGTTAACATTGCAGAAAGATGTAATGTGCAGTAGTATGGAGGACCAAACCTGCAGTTAAAAATGAATGAATGAATAAATAAATAAATGAATGAATGAATAAATAAATAAATAAATAAAATTAAATGTGATAATAGGAAAATACATAAAGGAATAAACGACTTGATAAAATAATTATGATAACATTTTAATCAAATATATTTTTGTATAATTTCCCCCAAATATATCATTTTTTGCTTTTATATTTTAATGTATTTGTATTCGTTTTAATTGTATTTATTTATTATTTTATTTCTTTGTTCAGTTTATTCTTATATTTATTTATGCATTCATTTAATTATATATTTATTTTATATAATATATATATTTATATATTATTAATATATTATATTAATATATATATTTATTTATTCCAATTTGTTTTTATTTCCAGATATTCTTTCTTTAGTTTTATATCTATTTTTACAGTATTTCATTTATTGATGTGCATGATAATTAGGTTGGTTGGTCTTGCTTACCAAATATAAATATTAATTAACACATAAATAAAAGCAGAAAGGGAAGGGAAAAAAATACAAAAATGATTTTGATTAAGAATAAATCATATTTATTTTATCAAGTCATTTATTCCTTTATTTATTTTCCTATTATCAAATGTATCTTTTTTTTTACTTATTAATGTTTAATTTCTGCAGGTTTGGTCCTCCTATATTGTAATTAATATCACACACACATATTACATTTAAATTATGAACAAATAGATATATGTGTGCAATTTAATAGTACAATTTAACATTTTTAATTAGTTAAACTTGTTAACTTTTTATATATACATGCATACATTTCTGCATATATATTTTTATATTTTTATTTTATTTATTTTATAGTAATGGAGGAGGAAGAAGAACTGGAAAGTTTTTCTCCAACAAAATATCTCACACAGCTGAGTAAGTAAATCAAGTATCTTGTCATGTGTGTTATATATACCCATGTCAAATTCTTATAAAATTGGAATAAAAATTGAACATACTGGAGAGAAACCATTCAAATTATAATGCGTATTTTTTAGGCTCATCTGCAGCCACAGGATCCACAGTCTTATTTACAACAGGTTACTTTACACATCCATTTTTGAGGCTTATTCAATTACATACTTATCCTTCATGTTCTTTTGTTCTAACTACTGTTAAGGTTTGAATATACCAGTGGTGAAGGTGGGTGCACTTCATGAATTGTATGCATGCTAAACTGTTATTTGTTGTGAAAAAATTGACTATTTACTTACAAGCATTTGAACATTATCAGAATGTGCATTACTAGAACAAATAACAGAATAAATAGAATAAAAGAATAAATAATGATTAGTCATTTAATGTAGTCAAGACAATCAAATACATATGTACATTCAGTTTTTAATTTCCTCCCTGTGCTTTTCCTTGCAGCTCCTCCAACAACATCGGCTTTGCACCATCTCACGCAGCACAATCAGCCTCTACACCTGCACCAATGCTGTCTGCACTCACTGAAACCCCTGTTCCCAGCTACTTGAACACAAAAGTAAAGACGTGCATTACACACGTGTATTAAATGTGTTATTCACGCATATACAATATTATACATATTAATGCACTTTTAATATATATATACAGTGGTGTGAATAAGTGTTTGCCCCCATGCTAAAGTTGCCTAAAAAGAGGAATAAAAATAATCTTTTTGATATTGATCTTAATGCCTTAATTAGAAAAATGAGGAAAACTCCAACCTTTAAGGACACAAATTTTCTTTGTGAATGAATAATGTATCATAAATAAATAAATGTTTTTCCTCAAAATACAGGGTGCATAAGTCAGGGCACCCCTATGTTAAATTCCCATAGAGTCAGGCTGATTTTTATTTTTAAAAGCCAGTTATTTAATGGATCCAGGATAATATGCATCCTGATAAAGTTCCCTTGGCCTTTGGAATTAAAATATCCCCACATCATCACACACCTTCCACCACACCTAGAGATTGGCATGGGGTAGTACTTACCATAAGATCATCTTTCAATGCAAATCAAACCAGCTATTAGGCTAACTGAAGTAAAACCATGCAAACACTTATTCACACCACTGTATATATATATATATATATATATATATGGATGTTCATTAAAATTACAAAAGTATTGTATTTTATTGCATTGCATTGTATTTTTTTAAGTTCATTTATTGACTAGCATTATTTTATCTTGCTCAGATTTGAAAAAAACACTAAATATTAAGTATTGTTACTATTAAACACTGTACATAATTATTTACTTTTAAAAATGTTCTTGTTTTTTTTTTCATTTTCTCCACAACCATATTATTATTGCTGTTATTTAATCTATAATTTTAAATTGTTAAATTTCTTTCCATTGTCCATTAAAATCAAACAGTTTAGTCCTTGTTTGCATTGCAATTTGGTGTGTTTTTAAAGTTAATTTTATTGACTTGCATTATTTTATCTTGGTCAGATGTGTAAACTTAATAACTGTTAATTAAACATTGTACATAATTATTTGTTATTTTTTTAAATCTTGTTTTTTCCCCAGCTTTATGTTGTTATTATTATTGTTATTATTCATGTTATTGTTTTTTAATCTATAAGTATTTAATACAGTACCTTTTTCAGTTTTACATAATAATATGTATATTATTGTATTATAAATAAAATGATAAACTTACTATTTGGTGTTTACTGGTTGTTTTTCATATATATATATTGGATTTTTGTGCATAGTTAAAGAAATATAATGTGAAAATCTCTAAAAAAAAATAAAATAAAGGTATAAAACATTATCAAAATGTTCTTTACAATTATTCACATTCAAATATTTTCTATATTAAAAGAGAACTATACCCTATTATAATTTAAATGTTTATTGAGATAATTGGACATTTCGTACATCCTACACAAAAACAAATCTTAAAAGTTTTATTCTATTTTCAGCAAAAATTTAGTTTATTATATGTAAATCGTACTTGACATGAATTTGTAATCATTTTTTAATCTAGATACAATATATGATATTTGTGGTCGAGACGGGACTCGAACCTATGATTTTGTGTATTTTTTCTGGCCCGCCTCCCTGAAATTTCCTGCGTTCCTATTGGCTGGCAGCGCTCTACACCTACGCGCGACTGGCCCCCGCGTGTAAAGCGAACGTGATAACCACTACACTACGGAAACTTAACTTGGAAGACAGTCCGACCTCTTTTAGCGTACGCTTGTTCAAAAGCGACTGAAACGATAGACTGCCCACTGTCCTTAAAATGGCAAAAAGCTGCTATTTTTGTTGGCAGACTAAACATTTTTTATTACTCTACAGGAAACTTCAATGGTCATTTGTTTTGTTTTAGTCCTTTTTCTATAGAATTTACACCGCAAATCGCCCTGCAAGTGTTCTGACCTGCTCAACAGAAAACCACTCAAAAAATGTTAGCAAAGACCATCCACAGTTTCCGCCCAGTTTCGAACTGGGGACCTTTCGCGTGTGAGGCGAACGTGATAACCACTACACTACGGAAACATGCCCTGTAAGTGCAGGCAGAAATCTTCTGGTGCAGGCTTGTTAAAAAGTGTATAAAGGAAAAGTGAGCTGAGCCCTCCTGTTGTGGCAAACAGTTTAAATTTTCTGCGAAAAGCCAATTGCTGTTTCTGCTCGGTTTCGAACCGAGGACCTTTCGCGTGTTAGGCGAACGTGATCACCACTACACTACAGAAACCTCCTTATGTAAGACATGTGCTTTTTCGAAAATGGCTCCATCCCATAATCTTTCCTGCAAGCATTGTGACAAGCTGTTTAAATTCCACAAACAACAGATAAGAGCTCATTCGGAATGGCAGTCTGCCTACAGCTCTTTGGTACAATTGCCCTCACCTAATTTCAATAGTCCAAAAACTTTGTTGCGAATTTCAGCACGTATATTAAAAACCCCTTTACTTGTTTCCGCCCAGTTTCGAACTGAGGACCTTTCGCGTGTAAAGCGAACGTGATAACCACTACACTACGGAAACTTAACTTGAAAGACAGTCCGACCTCTTTTAGCGTACGCTTGTTCAAAAGCGACTGAAACGATAGACTGCCCACTGTCCTGAAAATGGCAAAAAGCTGCTATTTTTGTTGGCAGACTAAACATTTTTTATTACTCTACAGGAAACTTCAATGGTCATTTGTTTTGTTTTAGTCCTTTTTCTATAGAATTTACACCGCAAATCGCCCTGCAAGTGTTCTGACCTGCTCAACAGAAAACCACTCAAAAAATTTTAGCAAAGACCATCCACAGTTTCCGCCCAGTTTCGAACTGGGGACCTTTCGCGTGTGAGGCGAACGTGATAACCACTACACTACGGAAACATGCCCTGTAAGTGCAGGCAGAAATCTTCTGGTGCAGGCTTGTTAAAAAGTGTATAAAGGAAAAGTGAGCTGAGCCCTCCTGTTGTGGCAAACAGTTTAAATTTTCTGCCAAAAGCCAATTGCTGTTTCTGCTCGGTTTCGAACCGAGGACCTTTCGCGTGTTAGGCGAACGTGATGACCACTACACTACAGAAACCTCCTTATGTAAGACATGTGCTTTTTCGAAAATGGCTCCATCCCATAATCTTTCCTGCAAGCATTGTGACAAGCTGTTTAAATTCCACAAACAACAGATAAGAGCTCATTCGGAATGGCAGTCTGCCTACAGCTCTTTGGTACAATTGCCCTCACCTAATTTCAATAGTCCAAAAACTTTGTTGCGAATTTCAGCACGTATATTAAAATCCCCTTTACTTGTTTCCGCCCAGTTTCAAACTGAGGACCTTTGGCGTGTAAAGCGAACGTGATAACCACTACACTACGGAAACTTAACTTGGAAGACAGTCCGACCTCTTTTAGCGTACGCTTGTTCAAAAGCGACTGAAACGATAGACTGCCCACTGTCCTTAAAATGGCAAAAAGCTGCTATTTTTGTTGGCAGACTAAACATTTTTTATTACTCTACAGGAAACTTCAATGGTCATTTGTTTTGTTTTAGTCCTTTTTCTATAGAATTTACACCGCAAATCGCCCTGCAAGTGTTCTGACCTGCTCAACAGAAAACCACTCAAAAAATGTTAGCAAAGACCATCCACAGTTTCCGCCCAGTTTCGAACTGGGGACCTTTCGCGTGTGAGGCGAACGTGATAACCACTACACTACGGAAACATGCCCTGTAAGTGCAGGCAGAAATCTTCTGGTGCAGGCTTCTTAAAAAGTGTATAAAGGAAAAGTGAGCTGAGCCCTCCTGTTGTGGCAAACCGTTTAAATTTTCTGCCAGAAGCCAATTGCTGTTTCTGCTCGGTTTCGAACCAAGGACCTTTCGCGTGTTAGGCGAACGTGATGACCACTACACTACAGAAACCTCCTTATGTAAGACATGTGCTTTTTCGAAAATGGCTCCATCCCATAATCTTTCCTGCAAGCATTGTGACAAGCTGTTTAAATTCCACAAACAACAGATAAGAGCTCATTCGGAATGGCAGTCTGCCTACAGCTCTTTGGTACAATTGCCCTCACCTAATTTCAATAGTCCAAAAACTTTGTTGCAAATTTCAGCACGTATATTAAAAACCCCTTTACTTGTTTCCGCCCAGTTTCGAACTGAGGACCTTTCGCGTGTAAAGCGAACGTGATAACCACTACACTACGGAAACTTAACTTGGAAGACAGTCCGACCTCTTTTAGCGTACGCTTGTTCAAAAGCGACTGAAACGATAGACTGCCCACTGTCCTGAAAATGGCAAAAAGCTGCTATTTTTGTTGGCAGACTAAACATTTTTTATTACTCTACAGGAAACTTCAATGGTCATTTGTTTTGTTTTAGTCCTTTTCTAAAGAATTTACACCGCAAATCGCCCTGCAAGTGTTCTGACCTGCTCAACAGAAAACCACTCAAAAATTTTTAGCAAAGACCATCCACAGTTTCCGCCCAGTTTCGAACTGGGGACCTTTCGCGTGTGAGGCGAACGTGATAACCACTACACTACGGAAACATGCCCTGTAAGTGCAGGCAGAAATCTTCTGGTGCAGGCTTGTTAAAAAGTGTATAAAGGAAAAGTGAGCTGAGCCCTCCTGTTGTGGCAAACAGTTTAAATTTTCTGCCAAAAGCCAATTGCTGTTTCTGCTCGGTTTCGAACCGAGGACCTTTCGCGTGTTAGGCGAACGTGATCACCACTACACTACAGAAACCTCCTTATGTAAGACATGTGCTTTTTCGAAAATGGCTCCATCCCATAATCTTTCCTGCAAGCATTGTGACAAGCTGTTTAAATTCCACAAACAACAGATAAGAGCTCATTCGGAATGGCAGTCTGCCTACAGCTCTTTGGTACAATTGCCCTCACCTAATTTCAATAGTCCAAAAACTTTGTTGCGAATTTCAGCACGTATATTAAAAACCCCTTTACTTGTTTCCGCCCAGTTTCGAACTGAGGACCTTTCGCGTGTAAAGCGAACGTGATAACCACTACACTACGGAAACTTAACTTGGAAGACAGTCCGACCTCTTTTAGCGTACGCTTGTTCAAAAGCGACTGAAACGATAGACTGCCCACTGTCCTTAAAATGGCAAAAAGCTGCTATTTTTGTTGGCAGACTAAACATTTTTTATTACTCTACAGGAAACTTCAATGGTCATTTGTTTTGTTTTAGTCCTTTTTCTATAGAATTTACACCGCAAATCGCCCTGCAAGTGTTCTGACCTGCTCAACAGAAAACCACTCAAAAAATTTTAGCAAAGACCATCCACAGTTTCCGCCCAGTTTCGAACTGGGGACCTTTCGCGTGTGAGGCGAACGTGATAACCACTACACTACGGAAACATGCCCTGTAAGTGCAGGCAGAAATCTTCTGGTGCAGGCTTGTTAAAAAGTGTATAAAGGAAAAGTGAGCTGAGCCCTCCTGTTGTGGCAAACAGTTTAAATTTTCTGCGAAAAGCCAATTGCTGTTTCTGCTCGGTTTCGAACCGAGGACCTTTCGCGTGTTAGGCGAACGTGATCACCACTACACTACAGTAACCTCCTTATGTAAGACATGTGCTTTTTCGAAAATGGCTCCATCCCATAATCTTTCCTGCAAGCATTGTGACAAGCTGTTTAAATTCCACAAACAACAGATAAGAGCTCATTCGGAATGGCAGTCTGCCTACAGCTCTTTGGTACAATTGCCCTCACCTAATTTCAATAGTCCAAAAACTTTGTTGCGAATTTCAGCACGTATATTAAAATCCCCTTTACTTGTTTCCGCCCAGTTTCAAACTGAGGACCTTTGGCGTGTAAAGCGAACGTGATAACCACTACACTACGGAAACTTAACTTGGAAGACAGTCCGACCTCTTTTAGCGTACGCTTGTTCAAAAGCGACTGAAACGATAGACTGCCCACTGTCCTTAAAATGGCAAAAAGCTGCTATTTTTGTTGGCAGACTAAACATTTTTTATTACTCTACAGGAAACTTCAATGGTCATTTGTTTTGTTTTAGTCCTTTTCTAAAGAATTTACACCGCAAATTGCCCTGCAAGTGTTCTGACCTGCTCAACAGAAAACCACTCAAAAAATGTTAGCAAAGACCATCCACAGTTTCCGCCCAGTTTCGAACTGGGGACCTTTCGCGTGTGAGGCGAACGTGATAACCACTACACTACGGAAAATTAGCTTGGAAGACAGTACGACCTCTTTTAGCGTACGCTTGTTCAAAAGCGACTGAAACGATAGACTGCCCACTGTCCTTAAAATGGCAAAAAGCTGCTATTTTTGTTGGCAGACTAAACATTTTTTATTACTCTTCAGGAAACTTCAATGGTCATTTGTTTTGTTTTAGTCCTTTTCTAAAGAATTTACACCGCAAATCGCCCTGCAAGTGTTCTGACCTGCTCAACAGAAAACCACTCAAAAAATGTTAGCAAAGACCATCCACAGTTTCCGCCCAGTTTCGAACTGGGGACCTTTCGCGCGGGAGCCGAAAATGGCTAAGCTTAACTTCCCTTAACTTTTCCCATTCATTCTCTATGGTAGTGCTTAACACTACGGATGCAATATACTTTTGGCCACACGTAGACTTCATGGCGCTGTTTCATTTTTCCATGGCGGGGAAATTAAAAGCGTAGTGTCATCTGTCAATCATTCGCAGTGGAGGAGGGGAGACCCGTTTTACTATCGGAGATATTTGTTTACCGAATCGTCGATTCGTCGTCAAATTGTTTACTAAATATAAATACTAAATATTTACTGTCTAAACTACCTTGAGACAGATTTTTAACGAATTGTCAGCAAATTGCTTTGTTTTTTTTTACAACAAATATTTACTCTACACTACCTTCAGACAGATTTTACCTCAGGTGACTGCATATACATTATTATTCCTATATTTTATCATTTAAATTGCATATATATATATATTAGCATGCAATCGTATTGCTTGTGACGTTAAGGAACCCAGTAAACCAAACTCCTTGTTGTAAATACAGCTGCTATTGTAACGTTTGTAACGTTAAAGTTGAATGTTTAATCATTGATTTCTTAATATGCACTCAAATAAAATGTTTCAAATATATATGTTAACAGTGCAGTGTGATGTAGTACTTTTAATGCATTATATGGTACAAGTCAAGTCAAGTCACATTTATTTATATAGCGCTTTTCACAATACAGATTGTATCAAAGCAGCTTCACAGTGATAACATGTAAGTAGCACAACACAGATCAACAACATTGCTAAACACTAAATAACCCCAACTGAGCAAGCTCAAAGCAAGCCAAAAGCAAGGCGACAGTGGCAAGGAACCAAACTCCATCAGATTGGATGGAGAAAAAACCTTGGGAGAACCCAGGCTCAGTCGGGGGCCAGTTCTCCTCTGGCTTACATTCATATTGTTTAAATATAAATATTAAATATAAATATTGTTTATGAATCAAACGGCGCCATAACATATCGCAGGCGTTGAGTCGTCTCATCACAGGCGTTGAGTCGTCTCATCACAGGCGTTGGGGCATCCGAAATCCCCGTGAGAGGCTGGACACAAAACTGGACCTGACGAACGCCATTTTTCGTCCCGAGATAACAGCAGAAAGGCAGATGGGAAATAATTAGCATAGCTGATGTTCATAATAATTTCCGTTATAACTCACAAACTCTCCGTAACCCGAACTCTCCGCAACCCAACCATACGCGCCGACCCGTTTGTCTAAGAGGCTGTCGAGCCCCACTGGTGCGTTAAGCAGTTTCAGTGGCAAACGGTTCCGTATGGCATAACAGAGGACTAGAAGGTAAGCATTATGTGAATGCTTGACTAAAGAGATGCGTCTTTAATCTAGTTTTAAACTGTGTCAGCGAGTCAGAGGCTCGGACCGTATCGGGAAGGCCATTCCAGAGTTTTGGAGCTAAATGCGAGAACGCCCTCCCTCCTTTACTGGACTTCGATATCCTAGGAATGACCAGAAGCCTTGAATTTAGTGATCTTAAGGAACGCGGTGGATTGTAGGGCGAAAGAAGGTCCGTTAAGTACATAGGTGCTAAACCATTTAGGGCTTTATAGGTCAGTAGTAGTATTTTGTAGTTGATGCGGAACTTAATAGGTAACCAGTGTAGAGATGATAAAATCGGTGTTATATGATCATATTTTCTTGACCTAGTAAGAACTCTAGCAGCTGCATTTTGTACTAACTGTAGCTTGTTTATTGAGGATGCAGGACAACCGGCTAATAAAGCATTACAGTAATCTAGTCTCGAGGTCATGAATGCGTGAACTAATTTTTCTGCATCAGAAATAGATAGCATGTTACGTAGCTTAGCAATGTTTCTAAGGTGGAAAAAGGCTGTTCTTGTAACATATGAAATATGATTTTCGAACGACAAGTTGCGGTCTAGTATAACACCCAGGTCTTTTACTGTTGTGGATAAAGTAACAGGACATCCGTCTATATTAAAGTTTTATTGTGAGAGGTTTGGTGAGTAGTTTTTTGGACCAATAAGTAATACCTCCGTTTTATCTGAATTTAATAGCAGGAAATTACGCGTCATCCAGCATTTTATATCTTTGAGACACTCTGTCATTTTAGATGAGTTAGTGTTTTCATCTGGTCGTGATGAAATATATAATTGAGTGTCGTCAGCGTAACAGTGGAAATTAATTCCATGTTTTCTTATAATATTACCAAGTGGCAGCATATATATTGAGAATAGCAGAGGGCCTAAAACTGATCCTTGCGGTACTCCATAGTCTACTGACGTTATCTTTGATTTTTTCCCATTTAAACAGACAAAATGAGAACGGTCCGATAAGTACGATCTAAACCAGCTTAATGCCTGTCCCTGGACACCGGTGAAGTTTTGTAGTCGATCCAAGAGTATTATATGATCTATAGTGTCGAACGCAGCGCTAAGATCAAGTAGGACTAGTATTGAGATACAGCCTTGGTCAGAAGCTAAAAGTAAATCATTTGTAATTTTAACTAGCGCAGTTTCTGTACTATGATGCGGTCTGAATCCTGACTGGAATTTTTCATAGATATCATTTTCTTGCAAAAAAGAGCACAATTGAGCGGACACTACTTTTTCAAGTATTTTGGACATAAATGGAAGATTTGAAATGGGTCTGTAATTTGCCAAGTTATTTGGATCTAATTGCGGTTTCTTAATGAGCGGTTTTATTACAGCCAGCTTGTATATTTTTGGGACATGACCTAAAGATAAAGACGAGTTAATAATATTGAGGAGAGGCTCTTCCACTACAGGTAATAGTTCTTTCAGTAGTTTAGTGGGTATTGGATCTAATAAACAAGTTGTTGGTTTAGATGCAATGATAAGTTTATTTAGCTCCTCCTGTCCTATCGTTGTAAAGCGGTTTAGTTGTTCTAGAGGGTCCATAATTGAAGCTGAATCATAAGACACCATAGCGGATTGTACATTTATAATTTTGTTTCGGATGCTTTCTATTTTCGCATTGAAGTAATTCATAAAATCATTACTACTAAACTGTAAAGGTATATTTTGCTCTGGTGATGTCTGTTTATTTGTTAGTCTAGCCACGGTGTTAAATAAAAACCTTGGATTATTTTGGTTATTTTCGATTAGTTTGCGGAGATGCTCAGCCCTGGCTGTTTTTAGTGTCTTTTTATAACGTGACATACTGTCTTTCCACGCGATTCTAAAGACCTCTAAATTAGTTTGTTTCCATTTACGCTCTAACTTACGGGTTTCTCTCTTGATAGCATGCGTAGCACTGTTGTACCACGGTGCTTTAATTTTCTCTCGAACCTTTTTTAATCTAATTGGCGCAACAATATCTAATGTACTAGTAAGAATGGTGCTTAAACTGCTAGTCATTTCCTCTAATTCATCTGTTTGTTTGGGTTCACTTAGCAGCTTAGATAGATCAGGTAAGCTATTTGAAAATCCATCTATAGTGGTTGGAAGGATTGTTCTGCCTGGTCTATAACGTGGCGCAACATGACATATTTCAGCAGTACGTATTATGCAAGTCACCATGTAATGATCAGTGACATCATCGCTTTGCGGTATAATATCTATATCAGTTGGATCGGTTCCATATGATATAATTAAATCTAGTGTATGATTTAGACGATGAGTGGGACGTTTTGTTTGACCCCAAAGGAGTTTAATAAATCTGTAAACGCAGCCCCTAAAGCATCATTTGTATTATCTACGTGTATGTTAAAATCTCCAGCAATTATTGCTTTATCGACATTTACCAATAGATCCGAGAGAAAGTCTGCGAACTCTTTTAGGAATTCAGCATATGGCCCTGGAGGTCTATATACAGTAGCCAGGGCTAGAGATAATATAGATTTCCTTCTTACATCTAAGAGCGTAACATTTAGCACAAGTACTTCAAATGAATTAAACCTGTGACCTGTTTTCTGAGTAATATTAAAAATATCTTTATAGATTGTTGCAACACCGCCGCCACGACCGATCAGACGAGGCTCATGTTTATAACAGTATCCTGGCGGAGTAGATTCGTTTAGACCGAAATACTCATTTGGTTTAAGCCAGGTTTCAGTAAGGCACAGAACATCGAAGTTATTGTCTGTGACCATTTCATTTACGATAACCGCCTTAGGTGTGAGCGATCTAATGTTTAGGAGACCTAGCTTTAGAAATTGTTTTTGTTGACTGATATTTAGATTTTCTGGTTTAATTACAATAAGATTTTTGCTAGATCCTACACTAGATTTATTGTTTGGCTTCACTAAACGAGGAATAGACACAGTTTCTATATAGTGTTCCACACTATGCTTATTAGTTAAGTTTGGACCGCAAAGGCTGTAATTTGGACTTTGACTCATTAGTCATCTGGTGCGTAATGTCTTGGAAATGTTGTCCGACAGCACAGCCGCTCCGATTCGGCTGGGATGGAGACCATCTGTGCTGTACAGTCTCGGTCTTTCCCAAAACAGATGCCAGTTATTTACAAAGTGCAGCCCCTGTTCATTACACAATGACATTAACCATTCATTTAATGCAAAAAGTCTACTGAACCTTTCCTGTCCTTGTCTGTACGTGGGAAGCGGTCCAGACACGATGATCGCTGCTTTAGGCGCTGTGCTGCGTACCGTCTCGATCAGGCTCCTGTAGTCCTTCTTCAGAACCTCCGTCTGCCGCAGCCTGATGTCGTTCGCTCCCGCGTGCAGCACAACAGCTCCGACGCGCTCGTCCCCGTTCAGGATCTCGGGAACCTGTGCAGCAACATCAAGAACACGAGCACCAGGAAAGCAGTGAGTGCGCACTTTACCTTTATCCGAATTAGCGCGGACATGGCGGACTATGGATGTGCCGATGATCACGGCGTCATCGCGTTCCGGCTCGCGAAGAGGGGAGAAGCGGTTCCGGGTGGAGATCTCGAAGACCGGGAGGGGAGGAGAGGCAGCTCTGGTCCTGGCTCGAGTCTTCCGCTGTGTGATCCATGGTCCATGTTGTTTCGGTGCCGGAGTGAATGAAGCCTTAGATGATCGCATTTTCCTCGGCAGAGTAACGTACGGCGTAGATGAACTCGGAGTCAAAGAGTGATTTGATTTGTTAGCGTCGGCGCGTGATGCTTCAAGCGTTGAGCGCCGATCCAACAGCTCGGCTTGCTTCACCAGCAGACCGCGGATCTGTTTCTCGACGTATTCCAGCTCCTGCTTCACCGTGAAGAGCTCGAATGTGTCTTCATCTGCACTCAAAGGTAATGTTAGACACGCATCTGATATGTTCGCCATTATAACGGATGATCAGTAAATTAGTAGTGATACTACAACTATCACTACTAATTTAGGATTGAAATGTCGGAAATAACCAGGATTCAGTGAAACGGGTGTAAAATGAGACGATCAAATAGGCGAGAGGGCACGCGTGGAATGCTAGCGGGCTAAAGGCTAGTAGCCAGGATTTAGGGAGGTTGGATATAAGTAGCGATATCAAAGCAATCCAATTGTTTTTTATAAGGAATACTATCGAGGATAAGTTCACATAATATAAAAATAGAAAGTGCTTGTTTATAAATAAGTGGTAAAGAAGAAAATCAAGGATTTGTGAAGAAATTCTCCGGAGCTACAAACACAAACAACCGATCGCTCGCGCACGCGCACTCACAAATATATTACATTTAAATTACAAAAAAATGTGTGTGCAATTTAATGGTATATTATATGAATAACATTTTAGTATGATTAAATAGATAAATAAACAGTATAGATAAAGATAAATAGATAAAGAAAAAATAGTGTGTGAAAGAGGGTATTGTGCAATTAATATTAATTATTTCATAAAAAAAGGTTCATTTAATTGTTGTTTTATTTATTAAGAAATAAGACCATGTTTTATTTATTAAGAAATAAGATCATTTAAATCAGAATAGAAGTGTGTTAATTAATTGTGTTAATGCAACAGATCATAAACAGTAATCAGCTCTTTGTGAATGTATATGTACAGCACAGCAGGATGAAGGTGAAAGTGATCTTCCCTGGCAAGATCAAAGTGTGCTTCAGGAAAGGGCCTACTGGATATCTGAGACAAGATCCCTCAGATGAAGCCAAGAGGATCAAAGACAACCCCAATCTCCAGGACAAATCAGCCCCTCAAAGGGAAGACAAGGTCAAGGAGAATGCGCGCTCTGTTGTCTTCATGAGAGGAGGAGATGTGTCAGACAGAAAAGAGGTGCTGGGAGAGTATGTGCTTCAGTTTGGAAAGTACAAAGGCAAGTCATTCCGGTGGCTGCTAGAGAATGATGTAGGCTATACCATATTCTTGACTAAGAAGGTTGAGGAGGAGGAGAGAGCCGGTCAGTTTAAACCAGAGGGTCCCAAGAAAGACAGCCTACTTTCATTTCTTGAGTACAGTAGAAGCTTCCAGGAAATCGAGGACCTCCTGAAGTATTTAACTGGAAGATCAGTAGCACCACCTGTGAGGAATGAAGATGACAACTTGGTAGGCTTTGGGATTAATGCAGAAAAGACTTGGAGGGATGTTTGGGAGAGCAGAGCAGATGGATATGCTGCATTCATCCTCCAGAAACAGTGTGTCCCAGGCAGCAAAATGTATCGGCTGCAGCAGTACCTCACTCAGAAAAAGAGCCAGCTTCAGAGTGTTTCAGCGAAACCTGCTTCCACTGGCCTTACACCATCTGCCTCTCATCCTCTAGGTTTGTTACCAGTACAGTTGAGTATACATAAGGTTAAGTTGAATTAATAAAATGTGGGATGACATATGATTCGCATCTTTGCTTTTATGCTTTGTTTTACAGAAATGGAGGATGATGAAGAATTGGAGAGAATGATGCTTTCTATATCCCCATCCAAACTTCAAGGTCAACTAAGTAAGAAAACCTCACACAGACCAATTTTTGGATCACTAGGATTTTTTCTACTAAGGCTGTATTTATTTGATTAAAATACAAAAAACACAGTCAAAATTGTGAAATATTATTAGAATTCAAAATAGCTGTTTTCTATGTGAATATATAGTAAAGTGTAATTTATTCCTGTGATCAAAGCTGAACTTTCAACATTATTACTCCAGTCTTCAGAGTCACATGACCCTGATGAGTTGATGCTTAAGAAACATTTCTCATTATTATCATTGTCAACAATAGTATTATTGTTACAGTATTACAGTACAAAAATTAGTTTACATTTACATTTTTATTTCAGGATTATTTGATGAATAGAAAGTTCAAAAGAACAGCATTTATCTGAAATAGAAAGCTTTGGTAACATTAAACACTACCGTTCAAAGGTTTGGGTTTAGTAAGAATTATTCGTTATTTTTTAGGGGAAAAAAATGAAGCATGAATTAAATTGATCAAAAGTTACAGTAAATGCATTTCTAATGGTTCCAAATTAAAAAATTAAAGCTGTTCTTCTGAACTTTCTATTCATCAAAGAATCCTGAAAACATTTTTACACAACTGTTTCCAAAACTTTTGACTGGTAGTATAGGTCCACGTGTGCTCCAACACACGCACGCACACACACACACACACACACACACACACACACACACACACACACACACACACACACACACACACATACATACAGTATTTATTGTAGTTGCTATATCCATATTTTTCTGAATGTATACCCATATGAATGTGGAGTCTGGGTATTGCTGTAAAAGAGCTTAATGCTCAGTCAATTTTCCCTGAATAAACAACAGTTGATGATATTTATAATTCCATCCTTTCATACCAATCTTTGGTTTGTTCTTTTTCCATAGAAGTGGAGGAAGGTGAAGAATTGGGGAGGATGATGCTACCCACAATTTCATCTAAAATTCCCAGACAACTGAGTGAGAACCACATACATAGACATACTTGCTCTATCAAACTGCATTTATTTCCATGAAACATCATTACATTTTTATTCAGGATTATTCAAGATGGTAATGTTTGGGATGTTACATTGTTTCTGCACTGTGCATGGTTCACAAATTGTCCCTATGGCCAAAGGTCATATTCTGACTACACACTGGGGATGATTCTGTCTTTAATTAGGATTATCCATCCAACTCATTGTCAAATCACTGTTTGTTTATTAGGTATGATCAGGCCTGTTCTAATGCCTGTAAATTATTATAGTAGTTTATTCATATTGCTTAGACACTAAAAGTAGAAGTTGATGCCCACTCAGTGAATGCAGTCATGTACCTAATCTTCAGACCAAGTCTGCAAAACTGCAAGCACATTATACGCTTTACACGCAACTGAAAAACAAACGTTTACATACATATGTAATACTTATATATGCGCACACACACGCACGCACACACACGCACACACACACACACACACACTGCATGAATCAAACTAAACATTGTAATACACAGACTGCTTTAATTCAATTTAATTGGAAATCCCAAAATAAAGTTAGTTTGTACTCAAGTGAGATATTCAACAAATAAAAAACTCAATGTAAAAGTTTGACTCAAGCTCACATAAAAAGAAATGTATATAACTTATAAGAACTAGAAAACAACGTCTGTGTTTGTATTATAAAGCACTGAATTATAAGCACAACATGAGCAAAAGAGATTCAGTATCATTGACTGAACTACAGAAAGGAGCAACATTTACATTCTGATGTCAAATCTCTTTTTACATGTATGATTTCTACAATAAAAGATGAACTAAATATGAACTCAGTGTAGAAATAAATGAAGGAGAAACAAACCTGTAATAAACTCAATAAACTCATAGTGAGACGCAGTATAGAGATATGCTTAGAATTGTATTGATTTAGTTGAAAGGAATAATGCTATTCTGATAATAATATCATTGTTTTAGATTAAATAATTATACAAAAATATCAGTAACACTTTAATTAAAGCCTTTATACATATTGCATTATAAAGGTATTTTTTAATGCATTAATTATATATTGTTTTACTCATTATAATGCATGTATGATCTCATCAATAATTGTAACCAAGGCTTTAACACATTATAATATTATCTATTCATTTTCACACTCATGACAAACAACCAATTTCAGATTTAACAAGATATTTTAAGTATTATAATACATTTTAACTTTGGTTGCAATTATTTAAGAAAATATATACTGCATTATAACACACATTATGAAAACCTTTATAATGTATCGTACATTAAGGCTTGAAGTAAAGTTTTACCCCAACATCTAATCATCAAAATAACCATTTATTAATTTATTATTAATAAATGTTGTTCTTGTTTCAACTGTAAAACACTTTCTGAAATCTAAATTATATTTTTATTATGTGATTAAATTGTTACGACCCCAGTCTGGGTCATATTATGTCGTTTTGGTTGTTCTTTTCATTTTATTTGTAGGTCGGAGTTGGAGTGAGTGACGTCATGATGGACTGATGGTGTTCACCTGTGTTAAGAGCTGATGCCGGCAAATAAAAGCAGCTCCCTTCAGTCGTGACGGGCGCGCTCTCCCCTCGTGCCATTATTTTGTTGCTTTTGTTATTGTCTTGTTCTTATTTTTACTTTAATAAATGTTATTCCTTTTTCATTAAATCTTACGTGTCATTCCCTTCTTTGTTCCTCGTCCGGCATTTAATCGCTGGTGTATGGCATCTGAGGTAACCACATTTGAGGAGTTGACTGACTTAATCGTGCTAGAACAGTTTAAGAATTCTGTACCTGCTCGAATTGCGACTTATATAAATGAGCAGAAAGCAGACACAGCTGCTAAAGCTGCTGAATTAGCTGATGATTATGTGTTAACACACAAGAGTTTTGAGTTTCAGAGAAGGGATGAATTTTTTGAAGATAAAGGAGATCGTATGTCTAGAAATTCATCTCTTATCTGTAATTACTGCCATGGTAAAGGCCACTGGAAAAGTGAGTGTCCTGTGCTTAAAGCCAAGAGTAAAGGGGGAAAATTTCCTCGCGTTAAACCAGCTGCTCTTGTGGCACCAGTCTTGAGTCCTGTTAAATCAGTGTGTGAAGGATTTCACAAACGAGCCAACCTTTTAGAAGATGGTGATTATGCGCCTTTTATCACCTATGGACATGTGTCGATGGTTGGTACACAGTAAATTCCCTGGTGTTAAATTAACACCGCTCGGTGTTTATATGGGAACCACCAGCAGGGTGTTAAAAGTAACACTGAGGCAGTGTTAGAGTTAATTAGATAATTAAGTGACTAATTGAGTGATGATTGAGCATTATTGAAGACACCTAAAGCAGAATTACAAGGAGAAAACCTAACTTTCAGGTCACCGTTATGGAGGTGAGTGTTTGCTTTAGTTGGGCTCTTGACCCTTTTATAATTTACTTTACATTTGAATTGGCTGTTGCATCTGAGTTATACCTGCCAGATGAACAAAGAGACAATTTATATGATGGTGTTGGTCATGTTATGACATTCATTTGAAATATATGTTCGTGGATAATTTTGTAGGTCACAACATAACTGAGATTGTACATAAATATCCAGAATGTCAGATATAATATAATGGATTTCTACAAGTTGTTAAAAAAAACTTCTTATAGGCACACATAAACCTCAAAATTCAGTCAATGCTTCTCAACAATGGTGACGAGCAGAATATTCAATTAGGAAAAGTAAATTACATAGACAATTCAGATCATAATTTATTCATACCGTTGTGATTGGTGGAAACAAGGATTATTAATGTCACCATGGTTGAGATACACAGGCTGACTATTTATGTCTGTGTTTCTAAATAAAGATGAAAGTGATTTGATCAGAATAGTTGTTATTAAATATTTTCGGTTAAAAAATAAAAAAAAAAATACGGATATGGTGCACAATCACTAAACTGTTAGTTAAGCCAATTCATCTGAAAAGTTAGATTTTTCAGATCACAGCATGATTATGTGAAAACATAACCAACAATATCAGATCACAGTTTTCTGTGTTTATTTGACTGTTATAAATTAATAAAAGCAGACAAACAAAGTTAAAGTGAAAGTATAAGTGTCAAGAGCCCAACTAAAGCAAACACTGATCTCCATAACGGTGGCTTACAATTTGTGATTTTGTCCTTCAGTGATTCTGCTTGTTAACATCAGGTGTCTTCAATAATGCTCAATCATCACTCAATTATTCACTTAATTATCTCATTAACTTTAACACTGTATCAGTGTTACTTTTAACACCCTGCTGGTGGTTCCCATATAAACACCGAGCGGTGTTAAATTTAACACCGGGGAATTTACTGTGTACAGAGAAAAAAATTCCAGTAACAATATTGAGAGATACGGGAGCTTCAGAATCTTTTATATTGAAGGATGTGTTGCCATTTTCATTTTCGAGTGACACTGGTACTAGTATTCTTGTCCGTGGAATTGGGTTGGATGTGGTGTCTGTTCCTTTACACAGAGTAATGTTGTCATCTGAGCTTGTGAGTGGTGAAGTGGTGATTGGAGTACGTCCGTCACTGCCTGTGGATGGGGTGGATATAATCATGGGAAATAATTTGGCAGGGGGAAGGGTATGGCCTGATGCATTTTCACCTCCTGTGGTTTTATCTGTTCCTCTTCCAGGTCCTGACGAGAGTCACAAGAATTATCCGGAAGTGTTTACTGCATGTGCAGTAACTCGTTCCATGACCTCTGCACAGCCAAGGGTAACTCTTGATTCTGCTGTAGTAAAACCATTCTCCTTGCCTGATGACTTTTCTGTTTCTCCTTCTGAGTTGCTCCAGGAACAGCAACTTGATTCTTCTCTCCATCAACTGTTTGAGAATGTGATGTCTTCTGATGACATTAGAAATGTTGCTCATGGGTATTTTTTGAAGGATGGCATATTGGTGAGAAAATGGATTCCTCATGGTAGAGATTTTGCTGGAGATCCTGTCATGCAGGTGGTAGTTCCAGAGAAGTATCGTTCACTGGTTCTACAGATCTCCCATGATAAACTTGCAGGTCACTTAGGGGTAAAAAAGACCTATCACAGAATCCTTCAAAATTTCTTTTGGCCAAAATTGAAGAAGGATGTGTCCCAGTATATAAAGACATGTCATACTTGTCAATTAACAGGTAAACCAAATCAGAAGATCAAACCTGCTCCATTGTATCCTATTCCTGCGGTCAGTCCGCCGTTTGAGCACCTAATTATTGATTGTGTAGGCCCACTACCTAGATCAAAGTCGGGTTGCATTTATTTGCTCACGGTGATGTGTGCCTCTACGCGCTACCCTGCAGCATATCCTCTTCGTACAATAACTGCTAAGTCAGTGGTCAAGGCTTTGACTCAGTTCATTTCCATTTTTGGCATACCGAAGATTGTGCAAAGTGATCAAGGTTCTAACTTCACTTCTCACTTGTTTTCTCAGATCTTGAAATTGCTGCACATTAAGCACAATAAGGCTAGTGCTTATCATGCTCAAAGCCAGGGGGCTTTGGAGCGGTTCCATCAAACGCTGAAGTCTTTATTGCGTTCACATTGTACAGAGATGGAAGGTGATTGGGAACAAGGATTGCCGTGGTTGATGTTATCAGCTCGTGAGGTATGTCAGGAGAGTACTGGGTTTAGTCCCAATGATTTGGTGTTTGGGCACACAGTTCGGGGTCCGCTGGCTGTACTCAGAGACCAGTGGGTTGAAAGTGCACCACCAAAAAACTTGATAAGTTATGTGAATGACTTTAAGCGTAGATTATATGAAGCAGGTTAGGTGGCAAAGGAACAATTGCAGTGTTCGCAAAAGCGTATAAAGACTATTTTTGATCGACGAACTGAGGAACGGAAGTTCATGCCTGGTGATCAGGTTTTGGCGCTTTTGCCTGTTGAGGGGTCGCCTTTTCAAGCTCAGTTTACAGGTCCCTATGTGGTAGAAAAACAAGTTACTGACTTAAACTATCTGATTGCCACTCCAGAGAGACGAAAGTCCACCCAGTTGTGCCATGTTAATTTGTTGAAGCCCTATTATTCACGTTCTCACAAGATGTTGGTCGATGAGGTGAAACCTGCATTAGTAGTTGAGAGAATTTCACTTGTGGGGGAGGAAATGGATGAGGGAGTATCTTTTCCAGATGATACCGTGCTATTGGGACGTTTAAAAAATTCAGATACTCTTAAAAATGTGTGTAAAGTGCTGGCCCATTTGCCTGAGGATAAGTCTAGTGATTTGATTGATTTTATTAATCATCATGTTTCCTTATTTGGTGATGTACCTTCGCGCACACATTGGTTGGAGCACGATATTGATGTTGGGGATTCGAAACCTATTCGCCAGAATTTTTATCGGGTGTCTCCAAATAAACTCTTGCATTTTAATGCTGAAGTTAAATATATGCTGGATCATGATATTGCACGACCTTCATTCTCTAGTTGGGCATCTCCCTGCTTGCTTGTCAATAAACCTGATGGTACTTATCGGTTTTGCACCGACTACCGAAAAATAAATAGAGTAACAAAACCAGACTCCTTTCCACTGCCTCGTATTGAGGATTGTGTTGACCGGGTTGGCTCGGTGAAATTTGTAAGCAAGTTCGACCTGCTTAAAGGCTATTGGCAAGTTCCACTGACCAAAAGAGCTCAAGAGATTTCCACCTTTATTACATCAGAGGGGTTATTCTCTTATAATGTTTTGAGTTTTGGCCTTAGAAATGCGCCGGCAACCTTTCAGCGGTTGATGAATCGGGTTGTGTCTGGGTTAGAGGGAGTGGCCGTCTATCTGGACGATGTAATAGTTTTCAGTGATTCATGGGAGCAGCACTTGAAGCATATCATAGCCCTGTTCTCTCGTTTTGAAGAGGCTGGCCTGACCGTCAATCTGGCGAAGTGCGAGTTTGCCAAGGGGACGGTGACTTACTTGGGTAAGGTAGTTGGACAGGGATGTGTGCGACCAGTTCGGGCCAAGGTTGAGGCCATTGATCGTTTTCCTTCTCCTACTACTAAGAAGGAGTTGATGCGGTTTTTGGGGTTAGTAGGCTACTATCGGGGATTTTGCAGGAATTTTTCTACCGTGGTAGCCCCCCTCACTGATTTGTTGAAAGCTAAAGTATCTTTTGTTTGGACATCTACCTGTCAGGAAGCTTTTGAGGCAGCTAAATCACTTCTTACGTCTTCTCCTGTGTTGGCAGCGCCTCGTTTTGATCGTTCTTTTCAGGTATGTGTGGATGCTAGCAATGTGGGTGCTGGAGCAGTGTTGTTGCAGGCTGGAGAGGAAGGAATTTATTGTCCAGTTAGCTACTTTTCAAAAAAGTTTAATTCTTATCAGTTGAATTATTCGGTCGTTGAAAAGGAAGCACTAGCTTTAATTTGGGCTTTGAAACACTTTGAAGTGTATGTGGGATCCGTGTCAGACCCATTGGTTGTGTATACGGACCACAATCCACTTGTCTATTTACATTCTTTGCGGTGCCCAAATCAACGGCTGACTCGTTGGTGCCTTTTCTTGCAGTCATATGCGCTGGACATCCGACACATCAGGGGTACTGACAATGTGGTAGCTGACGCATTGTCCAGAGCTCCTTGTTCCTTTTAACTGTTTGACTAACTATGTTTTGCTCTACTTGTCTGTCTTAAATTGCTTCCACAGGGCCCGTGGTTGCTGAGGATATTGGAGAGTAATACAGAGTGGTGGGTCTTTCCAGTTTTGGGAAGTATCGGGTGACTGTGTTCATAAATGTCCACTTTTTTTATGGGTGGGGGTGTTACGACCCCAGTCTGGGTCATATTATGTCGTTTTGGTTGTTCTTTTCATTTTATTTGTAGGTCGGAGTTGGAGTGAGTGACGTCATGATGGACTGATGGTGTTCACCTGTGTTAAGAGCTGATGCCGGCAAATAAAAGCAGCTCCCTTCAGTCGTGACGGGCGCGCTCTCCCCTCGTGCCATTATTTTGTTGCTTTTGTTATTGTCTTGTTCTTATTTTTACTTTAATAAATGTTATTCCTTTTTCATTAAATCTTACGTGTCATTCCCTTCTTTGTCGCGGCTTGTGAGCCGGCCGTGACAAAATGGACAGACTTACTGATCACCAGTTTAGTTCCTCCACCGAATGTGTACCACAGTGATCCAATCTAATGAAACACTCGTACAAAAACCTCTATTCCACTCGAGTGAACACACACTCCAGCAGAGAGAGAGAAACAACACTTCAACACACTGATATTAGAAGATCCTCAGCTCTTCTCAACACTCACTCATTCAGATTTGACTAAATGCTTTCTGATATAACACTGTTTAAAGAAATATATGGGATGAGCTGTGACCTCTGAGGTGACCTTTGACCTCTTTGATCATGGATGATGATGTTGTGGAGTTTGTCATAATGATGCTTCTGTTCTTCATATGCAGATCAATCATCATGATTGACAGAAAAACCTGCAGCTTCACACTTCAATCTTCAGTGAGAATCTGTTCAAATAATGACTTTATTGAATATTAGAGCCAAAGTCAATAGAAAGTGTGACAATGAAGATCTCAAAGTTGTGTTTTGCATGTTTTCATATTCAAGGTGTGTTATAAAAGTATCTGGACTGGTTCTGAATCTCATGAAACGTGAACAAGCTCTAATATGTGTCCATCTTTAACAGCCTGTTTCTTCTCCATCTGATGATTTCAGACACACATGAGGCTTCATGATAGATGGAGTGACACCATGAACTCTGATTAGAGATTCACAATCAGTCCTGATACTTTCTGAACACACTCATGATTCATGATCTTACTTTAGTGATGGCGCTTCATCTAGTGGAAGTGTAGCAGTGATGATGGTCACATGACTGAATATGGACACAGAGATGGACGTTCATCTGCACATCCTCAGTGTCTCAGGAGTCACAATAAACACACTAAATAAAGTCATGATTGTGTAACTCTAGTGTATATGAGTGTGTTGTCAGCACAAGCTGTTGTAAATCCTGCCCACTTCTTTGCATTGTCAGCACATGCTTCAGTGCTCTGAGAGTGTTTATAGTGCTGTGAGTTTAACACTTCATGACTGAGAGCAGAACACACACACTCTTCATCATCACACAAGACTAAACTACAACTATGAACAACATCTGCATCTTCATCTGGACCATTGCACTGTTTATTCAAGGTTTGTGTGATACAGTTTTTACAATAATTATTAGTTCTCTTAAAATGTGAAATATATATATAAATATAGACTGTATATCATATATTATTTTAATTTTTGTGTGTGTTTTCTTCCAGAGTGTAGAGGACAGATCACTGTAACTCAGAGTCCATCAATATCAGCAGTTCAACCAGGAGAACAAGTCAGAATAAACTGTAAAACCAGCAGTAATGTGAATGATGGTTATCGTATGGCCTGGTACTCACAGAAACCTGGAGAAGCTCCTAAACTCCTCATATATTATGCATCAAATCGTAATACTGGAACTCCATCTAGATTCAGTGGCAGTGGATCTGGCAGTGATTTTACTCTGAGCATCAGTGGAGTCCAGACTGAAGATACAGGAGATTATTACTGTCAGAGTGTTCACTGTCCTAGTAGCTGTGTGTTCACACAGTGATAAAGAGTCGTACAAAAACCTCTGTCAGTCAGACGTCACAGTGACTGCACTGATACAGCTGAGAGAAACTGCAGCTGCTGATGGAGGATCACACACTACACAATATCAAACCTTTCACACACTTTATTCATATATTAGGATGCAAGTAAACATATCTACATATAGTATATAATTAACACAATCTAATATCTCTTAATAAACTGGTCAAGTGAAGACCCTTTAATTGCACTTCCATACTTCCCCACTAGAGGGTCACACGTCTTGTACATTACTGAGTTCTGCACACCTTTCTATGGAAGCCCCAGTAGTGTAGTCTACGTGATACGCAGGTATTTATACCATGGTCTGGGTGAATACTCGATTCTGATTGGCTGCAGGGTGTCCGTTAAAAAGTGATAGAGGACACCTAGTAAAGTAGTTCTGGTGAAACTGCCTGTTTACCATTCGAAATTAATAAATAAATGCGCTGCCTACAACGGCTGTGAGTAACCATAGCAACAGGCAGTCACATGCTCTATCATCTAACGTTAGATATTATAGCCTAATACAACAATGAGCGACTTCGTGCTATTTCTTTTAACATTTATGGAGAATATGGCAACTTTGACGACTGGCATGCTGCTGAAGAAAGAAAAAATGTAAATAAAACGGAGGAAATTACACCGCTGCTGCGCTGCTCCATTGAACTCTATTGGTAACGACGTAACTTGCGACCATAGTTGGATAACGATGCTTTCGGGAAACGCACCCCTGAATGAGACCCTGCGGGAGTTTTACGCAGCTGTCCAGACAACCAAGGCAGGAGAAGGCTGAACGTTACAGCGTTTCAAGCCTAAGGAGCCTGAGGCAAATGACCCTCTCTTTGATCTGATTAATTTATTGCCCTCTATAACGTTAAGCGCAAATCGCTGGAGCTCAGAGCTAATTGTTTTTTTATTGTTGTTTGATTAATTGTTTTATGTGTAATAAAAAAAAAAACTATGCCTACCTTTGTGTTTCATGAAAAAAAATGCATTTGTGAACCTGAAGGGATACGAGCTAAGCGGACTATAAATATCTCCGGTTGCTAGATAAACAGTCAGTCAAGTTATTATTTGTAAAAACTAGATTTAGCCTAATTAAATATAAACTAATGTTTTATTTGGCAAGTGACCATGGTATAAGCGGGTTAATGCCCTCCGAGGTGTCCATTGTCAGGTTTTAATGGACTTCGGCGGAGGCAACCGTCCTCCGCTGCGCGTCGGCCGGTTTACGCCTCGCCGTCGTCCATTAAAACCTGACAATGGACACCTCGTCGGGCATTAACCCTTACATGCCGTATACCCACTAGAAAAAGTCAAAGATCTGCATATGCCCACTAGCAAATGTCAAAGATCTGCGTATGCCCACTTTAAAAAGCGTGAGGATTCGTAACAACATCGTTTTGTGAATTAAATTTCCTACGACATCAGCCCCCCTAAAATGTAGGCGACAGAATTTCGTGTTCCCTAAAGTTCTGTCATCAGATTCAGCGCACGAGCAGCGAGCACGTCAAAAGAGGACAGGGTGTGTGTGTGTGTGTGTTCGTGTTCATCTGAGCCTCATTGGTCTGTCACTGCTCGTCAATGTCAGAATATTTGAGATGACAAATCAAATCAAAGTAGGTGGGCTTTATGTTCACCGACGCTGCTGAGCGCGAATTTCAGCAGAGCGACTCGACGCTTCAGTTTACGGGCAAGTGCGAGATAAGATGTAAGTGGCTAAACTTAACATTTCATATTTTACATATTTTAGGTCATAAATGTTAAACGAATGACAAAAAAAAAAAAAAATAATCAGGCAAACTAATATAGTTTTGACTAATTGCGCCATTTTGGCCTATGTAACGTGACTCGTGTCATGCAATTTAATAGTTTACTGTCATTGCGAGGGGACAAGAAACATTAACAAAGCCGTTTTCATCATTTTAGCCACAAGAGTAATAATGAATGTGTATATATTGAGAATATAATACAAATTGTAGCCTTTAGTACATTAAAAAAGCTCAGCCTTCGGAGGGGAAGAGAATTTACTGCCAACTGACATGGTTTTAAAGCTATTTCTTTTTCTTTTTTTTGGTCTTGCAAACGTCTTGAAATGCACATCAGAGAAATTAAAAAATTTGAAGCACCAACCTTAAATTTAGGACATTTTTGATTATAAGGCCCTGTCTATGGCCCTGTTTTAGCTATAAGATCAATAATGAATGCCTGTTTTGAATGTATTTAATAAACTTAAAGGAGCATTTCACCCATTGCAACATAAATCTTTATTGAAAGTGGATCATATACAGTATGTAGTTGAGATGTAAAATAATTTTTTAATTTGGTGCCCTCTTGACCGAGAAAAGACAGAAAATAACCAAGGGGCGCATATGTATGAATAGACTACAGGTCCCAGAATGCCCCACTTTGTACAGCTCCACAAGCCACACCCTCTAATCCGGAACCACGCAAACAGAGAATTCACTCTTCCATCTACAAGGCTAACATTAGCTATCACCAGAGTTTGAAATTCATTTCACACAAAATGTCTAGTTGGCTGTGGCGAGCAGGACGATCGAGGGCGAGGCACATAAGAGGACGGCTGGTGGCGTGAGTGATAACAGACTAAACACAGACTATTTGGTGATAATGATAGACAGCTGTGTGGCGCGCGCCGGTCCCGCGTCTCTCACGGAGAAACGAAAGCATAAAATGGGGAGCGACGACGGCAGATCGAGAGAGAAACAGGCCTGATTTTATGAAGTTTTGTTTCTGTTGTGTGTAACGGTAATGTTACAGCAGTCGTCAATGAGGGGCTGCTGGCTTTGGCTTATACTTTCGTTTTGTATTTGTTCATTTTACTATTAAAATGTTTGCCGGTTAAAATATTAAAATGTTTAAACAACAAACCCCGTTCACGTTACATTGGCAAACTTTAAGTGAATTACTCCTCGTTTGTATTTATTTCTGTTTGGTGAATTACTGCATGTTACCTGGATGTTTAGTCAGGCGAAACTATCACAACACAAACGTCCGTGTGCTCGTCTGATTCAGAGATTTCCTCCAGGAGAAATTGCCATCGTTGAAATTCTCTGCAGCAGACGGACTCTGTGTCTGTAGGCCGTAGCACGCAGCGAGAGTACAGACAACAGCAATCCACCCAGCGCCAGAGTCAGTGCGGGGTCCTCGACCACGACAGGCCGCCGCCTCGGCGTCTCCTGCTCCTCCATCAGCCTCAGCTGCTCTAAACGATACTGCGACTCGTAAAGATAGCCACGAACATCGGATTTGAGCAGCAGAATTTCAAAATCCTCTTCTTCCATATCATGTTTAGTTTCTTCCGTCATTGTATAACTTACGATCTTCACAGCACTTGTTAGCTTAGCTTCCAAACAAGATGGCGGATATTGATTTCAGTTTCTGCAAGTGAAGTCCCACCCACTGATCTGTAATAGGCTTGTAGGGTGAGTGGGTCCAACACCCTGGCATAATAATGAGCTAACATATGTAGTTCTAAAGATTTTAATGAAATATGACTTCCTGCTTATCGTGACGCAAATGACGATTTTTACGTCACGATAAGCAGGAAGTTAAACACTTAAATCCTTATTTCTCCCATCTCAGGGGAAAATAAGGGAATAAACCATGACCATTCAAAAATATGACTGGGTTTCTAAAGATACAAATCTTAATGCAAATGGGTGAAGTGACCCTTTTATTACCTTAAGTAGCTTTCAGTGAATAAACGTGTCCGAGAAAAATAATTCAGGCAAAATCCACCTATCAGTTGACCCTATGTTTACTTTCTTCACTGACAGACAAAAATGGAAAGCCTATATCAGTCAAAGCTCAGCTTTAGGAGGGGAAGAGACAGGGCAAGAGAAAAATAAAGAGAAAAGGGGGTGATGCTGATGAGGAGAGAGAAATAATCAGCTGCCTACTGAGATGGTTTTAAAGCTGTTGTCTAATTTTGTTGGCCTTCAAAACATCCTAAAATGCACATATGTAGATCAGAGAAATAATTTTTTTTCTCAGGGAAACCCTGAACCCCCCTAACTAACCTAACTCACATTTGGGGCAACAGTGATTATAAAACCCTGGCTTTGCAATTTGTCGAAAATGGGTAGTGGTGGTGGTTTGGGGGGGGGGGGAGGGCTGGGGGGCTGGGGGCTGGAATATCACTATACTAGGGTTGGGTACCGAAACTTGGTGCCAATAGGGAACCGGTTCTGACGTAAACGGTAGTAACCAGACCGAATAAGAATGAAAACTTCGGTGCCTGATTTCGATTCCTGAGTCTGTGGCATGAGGCGCACACACGCAGTCTCTCGCTGTCTCCCTCTCCCTCTCCGACGTGCGCGCACTATACGGTTTATTGAAGCACTGTCTGATCTGTCTTGCTCGCTCGCTCTAGATTCCGGGAAATTTGAACTAATTTGCGATCATCCGGGATCCGTTATCAATATGCGGGAGACTCCCGTTCCAGGAGTTATCTGCTGATAGCGAGGAGATTAAACACACGTGAAATGTTTGGCTGCATTTCACATGTAAAATTACGCGTCAGAATAACGATTGTCTATGGATATAGAATCACCATTCGCGCCGCGTTGACGCTCACGTCGTCATATTATATTAGCGCGCGCATCATCTGCTCCTCAGAGTTCTCTGCCGAAAAAGGAAGCTTGTTGGCAGCGCGAGATATTTGGCAGCGAACGCAGCGTTTCGTTCTCTAGAGAACATGGGTTACACAGAGACGTTCTCTTTCATATGTTTACTCAAAGCTGCGTATAGTCCTTTTTACAGTTGGTAAACATGGTGACGTTTTTTTGTGGGCGGAGCTTAGGTGGACGCAGAACGATCTCTCTGGCCGCTTCACTAACGCTAGTTAGCAAGTTTTATTAGCTTGTTTTTTAACAATGACTGGAGAAAATCAGATATTATCTTAATGTGTAAGGTCACTCAGTGTCCAGGACCGCGATTGTTATTTCCAAAAGTTATTTTTAACGGACGGAACCAGATTGGCCGACCCGTAGCCGCCTACACGCTCACTAGGAAAAATTGTTTCTAAATTATGACTATTTTTGATCTAAAAAACATACTAACATTAAAAGGGCAACCCAGGAAACATTATAAAATAATACAAAAAACCCATGTCAGGGGACCTTTAAGAAAAATAATACTTAAAAATACCAGTCATTTAAAATAATTTTGATATTTGACAAATATCTTTATCGAAATTTATATTAACATTTCATTGTGGTATTCATAGTGAATTACACCTTTACAAAAAAAAAAAAAACTTCTTCCTCAACGCTATCATAATGTTATCAAAGACATCTTGGAGTCAACACGTCAAAGAATTATACGCCTTAATAATTACTTTTCCTCTCAGACAATCCAGCCATTTTAGACTATTTCATATAATTAATCTAATAAATATTTAGTAGCCTACATATATTTTCACTTCTGACATTTGAATATAGAGAGACTGCAACACCTGAAATGTTTGTCAGATTAGAGAGACGTCCAAAATGTGTCCAGCTGGAGAACCTGATCTAGAGTTTCATGACTGAACTCCATATTTATTAGAAATGTTTACATTATTACACAAATACTGTCACAACGGCTGATTCTTGAGTTGTGATCATGGTTTCTTAATCATTTTTATTATACTTTATATATAAGAAGTATCACAACCTTCTTTAGATGTAAATGTGGAGCAGAAGTGAAAGTGTTCCAGTCCAGATGATGTGACCAATCAGAGAGTGAGACTGAAAGCCCATTTGCATTGTCAGGGTGGAGTGATTGTGATCTCTCAGAATAGAGCAGCTCTGTCTCCAGAGACCATGTTCAAACCCCAAGAGCTTTATTTGACATTTACTGCCACATCAACCTTCTGAAAAGCTCCTGCATCTTCATCTGTTAGTTGAATGATGTTGTCAGACACAAAGTGAACTTGTTGAGAAGCTTTATTGAATGTTGCAGCAAACACACACACACACACACACACACACACACACACATACTTGTTTTTGTGGTATAGAAGGTCGCACCGGTGTGGTGGTGGTATATAGGGACACACCTTTCCCAATGCCCTACAGTGATGATAAAACTATCAAAAATTTTGTTTTGATCTGCAGATCACAAATCTGACTTCAAATGTTCTATACACACAACAGAACAGAAAATATAAAAATGGTGGTATACAAGGACATTCCCGCCCCCTCCTAAAATGTTCCCGCCTATGACATAATTGTGATTTATGGGACCCGACCTGATTATGAGGACACTCATTTTACAATACACAAAATATGTCATTTGGGTGGATTACAGGGACCTATGTGTTTTACTGGTACATGCCCACACACACACACAAACCTGACGAGAGGGTGTATTACCAAGACTAAGGTGATTTAAGAGTACTGGATCTTAAACACAATACACAACTGCACAATCCAACATTATAAGGACGAGTGTGTTTACTGGTACATGCCCACACACACACACAAACCTGATAACATAGTGTATTACCAAGACTAGGGTGATTTAAGAGTACTGGATCTTAAACACAATACACAACTGCACAATCCAACATTATAAGGACGAGTGTGTTTACTGGCACATGCCCACACACACACACACAAACCTGACGAGATGGTGTATTACCAAGACTAAGGTGATTTAAGAGTACTGGATCTCCAATACAATACACAAAAAAACTTGCAACATTACAGGGACAGAAGTGTTTTACAAGTGCTTTAATTATGACTTCAATAATATCATCATAAACATTGAGTTTTTTTCAGTTTTACCATGTAATTCCATCATGTCATGCCATTTTAAGTGTAAAGTCACATCCACAAACTTAAAAACATGGTCAATAAAACTTGTATAAGACATATTGAAATGGCATAGAGAAGAACCATTCAAAACTTTGGAAAGATTGACAAAACAGCCCTTTGAAGCAGACACATTTTAAAGATGTCATTAAACAGGCTTTGAAATGTATAAAATTAACTCACTCAACATGCAATAGATGCTGCTTAGTGCTGCACAGTATTGAAGAAAAAAGCGATATGCGTTAACTCATTAAATAATGCGATATTCGATACAGTAATGTTTAAAGTGTGTAAAACAAACTTAAATTATCTATTATTTAACCTTACATAAATGTTTCACATTCTTTTTGTGACAAGAAAACATCAGCTTCTGAAAGTGAACATCAGTGTTTTACTGTACACTGATATTAAAATAATACTTCTTATGCTAAAGCACAGGGTTCAGATTATCCTACATTAGGATTATTTAACAACAGAAACTGAATAATCAAATGTGAAAATAAAACACTGCTTAGTTTTCACTGTATTAATTACATACAGTTATTCAGCAAACAGCAGTGAGTGATTTTCTTTTGCTCATGACCCCAGCTATTGCAAGCCGTCGCGATATGCATATCGCGATATATACTAGGGATGTCCCGATACCACTTTTTCACTTCCGATACCGATACCGATGCCGCACCTTTGGCTTTTGCCGATACCGATATTAGTCCGATATTTTTTTTTTCGTGGTCCGACGTGCCGTATACGGCCCACAGGGTGGTTTATAGGTTTAACTTTGTGAAAGACAAAACAAAACAAACACAAAAGTAAACATAATACATATCTTTGGAAAGCTGAGAAACTCGTGATTCGAACGACGTAAACCATTTTAAGATACAATCAACACAGCGGGCACAATCTGTCTCTTTGTCAGACCACCAACAGCCAAAACAAACCAACACAAACTGGAAGAAACTCACCAATTAGCCATCTGTTAGTCCACATTCCAACAAAAATGGTTTGGTTTCACTGTAAAGCGTCCATACAATCCAATTTGAAGAAGTTTTTAGTCCAAAACAATTGTATATATGAATAAACATCCATGGAATGTAAATAGTAGCATGTCGCGTTAGCCGACAGCGTTATCACAACTTCGACGCACTAATGCTACGTTCACACCGGACGCGAATAGGGCGTCAGGCGCGAATGATTTCAATGTTAAGTCAATGCAAGAAAAATTCCTGCGGCGCGAATGAGGCGTGGAGCGCGGCGCGGAAGACGCGAATACGCCTCATTCGCGCGTCAAGTTGGCTGAACTTTGGCGTGAATTCGCGCCGCGTTAACCAATCAGGAGCCTAGCTGCTTGCTCACGTGGTGAAGTGTCTGGATGCTTCAATAAATTATTTTGTTAATATGACTAAATGCATGGTGGGATTATGCACAACAAAGCAAATGTTTCATCACTTAAAACATTATTTCTATATGGAGACATGTTCATTTTGCATTGAATGTTATTCATTCCATATCTAGAAATAGTATTATGTTGTAAAGACAATCAACATATGTGCATAAATTCGTGTCTGGACGTGAGAGAGAGAAAAAAATCACAGGACAGGTTAATAACTTTTGAAGGCTGGCTCTATTTATTATCAAAACAAAAATAAATGACAGCTAGATTAGATGGATGAGGGGCCGGGCGAGGGTGATCCTCGCTCAGATGCGGGACAACAGGTCATCAAACTGGGCGCGTGACAGGCGGAAGTACCGCTGACAGCGGCCGTCATCCAGCGCAGCTCCTGGAGCGAGCAAATGCTGAAACTCGCCAAACGGTTCGGCTCCGAAGGGTCCGGTGGACACAAATATACGGCGACGATGAGCCCCACGCCGCTGTTCTGCTATCCAGAGTAAATACAGAGCGGTAACTCTCTTGATGAATGCTCGGTCGACATAAAAACAATGACCGCCAACGGATTTTGATTCTGACGCGCGTAAATTTCGCTTCAAACTTTACGCGCGCCAGTTTCGCTCTTGACACGCAAAGCGAGAGTGATTCTCTGCGCGCGTGTGCGTAAACACAACAATCATCACGTGACAGGCTGCGCCGCTACTGGATATCGCTCATATTTTTTTCTCCCCTCCGATCTCCGATCTAGCGTTCTGGGCCGGTATCGGCGCGATACCGATGCCGTGGATCGGATCGGGACATCCCTAATATATACATTTGCAAAACAAACCAAATTACAACGGACGGTTTACCTCTGTTATTTCCAGAAAATATAAACAGAATTGTCAAGTCAAGTTTCAAAGCAGATTTACAGGAAAATTATTTAACAAAGTTTGCTTGGGTTGTACATCAGCTCTAGAAGAGTCTAGTGTCAATATAACTATCATTGTAAGTACATGAGCTCCCGTGTGTTTAGAGCTTACTAAAGCATGTATTCTTCTACGCTGAGAATGAGAGTGAGGTAGAGATTGAAACTCCACGGAAAGGGTCTTCAGTGGTCTTACACTTCTGCCATTCAGTCAGTGTGGCCAGTTTTCCTTTGGTTATATGTGCCTTAACATGTTTAATTGCAGCTGTAACTTCAGCATTTGACCAGCACACTTTTTGTCCTTTCCACAAGGTTTTCAATTTCTTCCTCACTGTCATTCTCTGTACAGAATACAACATGCTTTGTAAGTACATGAGCTCTCATAGATAAAGCTTACTAGATGGTCATATTCTGATTTAAACCTCGGGTACCTTGAGGCACGTCAGTGGTTTTCTCGATGGGCATCTTCTGAACACCTGGAAGAAATCAGTTATATACTGATCAGAAACTCAGATGTAACTCAAACCTGTATCTAGAGCTTAAAACTGGTTTTACATCTGATATCTAAAAAAATACATTTCAAATGATATTCAGATGAAATGTAGTGTTAAACAGATGCTTTTAAAGTTTTAGACCAACATGAACATCATCAACGTATTGGTATCGGCCAGAATTACAATGTTGGTGCAACACTGACTCCATTAATGTTCTTCTAGAAAAGGTGCACACTATAGTGCAAATATCTGATTATTGATAACTGATTATTGACTGATTATTACAATTAATGACAAAAGAAATGTTAAGACATGTAATCTGATATTACCTACTGAAACACTATAGCATTATATATATACACACACACACACTGAACAATTATAAACGCAACACATTTGTTTTTGCCCCCATTTTTCATGAGATGAACTCAAAGATTTAAGACTTTTTCTATGTACACAAAAGGCCATTTCTCTCAAATATTGTTCACATATCGTCTAAATCAGTGTTAGTGAGCACTTCTCCTTTGCCGAGATAATCCATCCACCTCACAGGTGTGGCGTATCAAGATGCTGATTAGACTATTAGACTATGTGATTATTGCACAGGTGTGCCTCAGGCTGGCCACATTAAAATGTGCAGTTCTACTGTATTGGGGGGTCAAAAAACCCTCAGTCAGTCTCTGGTGTGACCACCATTTGCCTCACACAGTGCAACACATCTCTTTCGCATAGAGTTGATCAGGTTGTTGATTGTGGAGTGTGTAATGTTGGTCCACTTGCTGGATATTGGCAGAACCTGGAACACACCGTCTTAAACGCCGATCCAGAGCATCCCAAACATGCTCAATGGGTCACATATCCGGTGAGTATGCTGGCCATGCAAGAACTGGGATGTTTTCAGCTTCCAGGAACATGGGGCCGTGCGTTAACATGCTGCAACGTGACACAACAATGGGCCTAAGGATCTCGTCACAGTCTCTCTGTGCATTCAAAATGCCATCAATAAAATGCACCTGTGTTCATTGTCCATAACATACGCCTGCCCATTCCATAACCCTCCCGCCACCATGGGCCACTCGATCCACAACGTTGACATCAGCAAACCGCTCATCCACACGACGGCATACACGGTGTCTGCCATCTGTCCTGTACAGTGAAAACCGGGATTCATCCGTGGAGAGAACAGCTCTCTAAAGTGCCAGACGGCATCGAATGTGAGAATTAGCCCACTCAAGTCGGTTACAAGGATGAACTGCAGTCCAGCCGAGACCCCGATGAGGAGGACGAGCATGCGGATGAGCTTCCCTGAGACACTTTCTGACAGCTATGCACACTGGTTGTTGCAGCAGCAGTCCGGTTGGCTGGTCTCAGTCTTGTAGGAGAAGAGGCTGGATGTGGAGGTCCTGGGCTGATGTGGTTACACGTGGTGTGCGGTTGTGAGGCCGGCTGGATGTGCTGGAAAATTCTCTGAAACACCTTTGGAAACGGCTAATGGTAGAGAAATTAACATTCAATTCATGGGCAACAGCTCTGGTGGACATTCCTGCAGTCGGCATGCCAATCGCACGCTCCCTCAAAACTTCGACATCTGAGGCATTGTGCTGTGTGATAAAACTGCACATTATAGAGCGGCCTTTTATTGTGGCCAGCCTAAAACACACCTGTGAGGTGGATGGATTATCTCGGCAAAGAAGAAGTGCTCACTAACACATATTTTTGAACAATATTTGAGAGAAATGGCCTTTTGTGTACATAGAAAAAGTCTCAGATCTTTGAGTTCAGCTCATGAAAAATGGGGGCAAAAAGTGTTGCGTTTATAATAGTTTTCAGTGTATACAACTGGCTCAAAACAATTAAGCCAGTTATATACGCAACACAGTATAATTTTAATTTGACCATTGGGTGCGGATATTTAAGTTAGAGAGCATTATTAGGGCGTGTGGATGATGTGTGTTTGGCTGTGGATTCGGGTGACATTGGAGCTCATCTTACTCTAAAGCAGTGAATCTGCAAGCAAGAACAGCTCGGGTGCACACGGCTAACTTGGTTTATCAAGTTAGTGGTATTACATCCTGCATAATCTGTGTGCGTGACATGAGCGCACACAGCGTGTGTCTTCTCCAGGTCTTACCTGGTTGTTCATAAAAGCCAAATGTGGCCAGATGTAGGCTTTTAAAGTAGTTTTATTGACTCGCACTCGGGGGGACTCGCCTCCCTCTGCCAGTGTATGCTACCGCAACAAAGCACATACGTGATAAATGACGTCAGAAAAAGCGTCAGTGCATTATAACCGGTTATGGTCTATTACTGAACCGATACCAAATCGTCCTCGTCTGCATCACAATGCATCGTAGAAACGATTCATTTCGACACCCATAACAAACGCAGTCATGGCGCAGCACAAAGTGAAATTGTTGTGGACAGCAGAGATGGAGGATCAGCTAGATTTGTGGCAACAGCACGAATGTTTATACAACGTGTTATGTAAAACCTTTCCAAAAACTATTCTGTATTCTGTATACTGTATTCTGAACTCTTGCGAGATTTTGTGCTCACAGTCGAGACTCTGGTTAAAAACCTGTTCGTGTGTGGAGCAAAACTATAGGAGCAAAATGGTTAAATCTAGGATTTTTGGAAAATCTTATCACATTTTGAAAATCTTATAAGATGTAAAAATTATTTTGGTGTGTACCCAGCATTAGTTGACACATACCAACATAACCCGCTTCCATCAGGATCACTGGCAGCAGAATCCGTCACACTGATCTCATCTAAGAGAAAAAGAGACATTTAAAACAAGAACATCTTCAGTTTAACCTGTATTCAGATGTAATTTATGAAACATGAAAAATTACGCCGTTTAATAATAATAATATTAATAAAAACTATAATACTTCACTAAGATGCCTATTATTCGAATTATCACTAAGACCGTAATATTCTAAAACTGTCAATGAAAAATTAATATTATATAATGCGTATATTATTTTACAATAGGAGGTTATAATACTTTCTTAATTTTGTCACTTAAGCTGTTATACTGGCAGAAACCTGCAGTTTCAGTGAAAACAGGTTTATAAACGCATCTTATTACAAAATCTTATTACCACAAAAAATGTGGATATAATGCGAATGTGAAAATAGTGTAACTGGTGCTGGTTGCGTGCCAAATGCATGTTAAACTCAAGGCACAAAGCAGAGATGGAGTTCACTGCATTCATTCCCTAAAACGGGGCGTGGAAAAAGGCAGATCATGAGCTGATCGAGCGAGTAAAGTGTGCTCTTCAGCACTTACTTAATTATCGACTTTTGCCATTTGATAAGGGCGCTATAAGCCATGTTGTACTTTTGATTTTAGTTTGTTTGAGAGATTTGCCAAAAATAAAAAATATTTAAAAGAAATATGATATAATATAAAATAAACACAGACAAATATTTTTGGTTCATTTGGATCAAACTGTGGTGGGTCACTAGAGTAAAGGTAATAAATGGTAACACTGTATAAATTTGACTCCGAAAAAATGCCAAATAATAAACAGTTAAGAGGCTATAATGACATGTTATAGTGAGATATGACAGTGCTTCTGCAACACGCATCACTACAGATGAGTAGCTGAGTATCTCTTCAGCATTCTGATGCGCAAAATACCAATTGAAAACTAAAGTCGCAGATGATCAACAGAGTCATCTTGATGATTTTACCAGTGCAGATGCTACTCTCTCTCTATTGATCTTAAAATTAGCTGACGATACATAAAATGTGGCTCATAGTGGTTGCTTTCAATGACGTGAACACCTTTAAATCTGATATAGCGTGGGATTTGAAGATTCGGATTTATATCCGTTTTGTGAACACATTTATGTGGCCAGGTGTAAATGGAATTGTTTTGACAATGAAATGACCCAGGGCCTTTACCATGAAGCTGGTTTAGGTGGCTAGCCAGCTATGTTTCAGTTTACTTTGCGCCAACCCTGGGTTTAAGGCACCATGAAAGTCTTTTAGTAATTTTTAGTAATGTTTATTTAGAATAATAAATTTGTATGATTTAGAAATTATTATTCCCTTAATCTATCACACATGTACAATTTTAGTTCATCAACTACAATGCAGATTTTAAATGAATAAATAAATATATAAAAGGTAATATAAATATACTTTAGAATCAATAGATAAAGCTATAAAATGCTATAGCTATAAAAATATGAAGCTATAAAACTTCACAACTTTACTTGCACTGATATACAGTGACAAGTCTTTTTCTTTTAGTTGTCCTCCTTCATAGACAGATATTTTCTTCTTGTTGTGTAAATTTGTTTAAATTCTTAATATTTTAATACTTCTATTTAATAAGTGAATTGTGCTGCTTCTCTTGCGAGAAATTAATTTCAGTTTTGAATGAGTTTCTCTTTCTCAGCATGTGATTGGCTGTTGGCTATACTGATGTCACACCTAAACTCAGGATCAAAGCCTGAGTTGACAGAGAAAGTTGATGATCAGCATCATGGTACAGGCCTCAGGTGTAAAAAAAAAAAAATGATGTGATAAAGATCTTACTAGACTAGCAATTTCTAAAATGATGCAATGCTCTTTTTATTACCATGTCAACACAGTCTTGACTCTTGACCCTCCAATGATGATCTGATATGGTCCTTCTCAGGGCTCATCTGAAAGCAAGGTAAAGAAAGAAAAAATTAACATTCTACTAAAGACAAAGGACTCAGAGATTCTCCAAATGAAGCAGCACAGATACTTGACTCCATCAACACTGACTGATCACGGTCATAAAACATAAGATTAAAACAATTTCACATTATCAATGATATACTTGAGCAAAAGAAGGCTGATCATGCCAAAACAAATTCAGGCATGATGGTACATTTCAAACCACTTAGTATTAATAGTGATCAAATTAATGAGATGAATAGGGACTTAAGATTTAAAACAGGGTGACATACGTAAGTTGTGATCATGCATATAGTTAAAACCCTATAGATATATGGTCATAACCAATCAGAGATGCATGATATATAGGACTCCATATCAGTATTGGAAAATACATTTTTAATGTTATCGTTGTCAATTCAATAGGAAAATTAGGTTGATTAACACTGATGAATAATGGATTATGTCCTTCAGCTTCAGATGTGCGCTGTTCCCTATGATGGTTGTGAACAGTTTGAATCACAAATCTGTGATCTCTTTTATTTTGTTATATATATATATATATATATATATATATATATATATATATATATATATACTTTATCTCATATAGAAATCATTTGGCTGAGTAAATGATCGCTGCAGTAAAGCGCTTCACTGTAGGCCTAGCGGTGATCATCTCCTTTAGCACATGCGCTCAAACAGCAAAGCAGAACAATAATAACTATGATTGGGACTGTCATATACATAACATTATAATGAGCAAACTACTGCATTAAAAACTTTGTGAATTCTTTGGGTTTAGCTGCTGTTTCATCCACAACAGGAGTTTCACTATGTAACTTTTCTCAAGTTAATGTCTGCATGATTTTGTATAAATATCTAATTAATCATATATAGGCTGTGTTCCGTTGAGCTAAAACCATCTAATAAAGCTTCAGTTTATGGGTGTTCCTTCAGCTCTTAAGCTTTAGCACAGCTCAAACACAACGCTATTTGAAACAGAAATATTAAAGATGTTTACTGTAATATTCAAATGTTTAATATTAAAAAGTTCTACATGTTTAAAAAACACTGATGCGTTATTATTCATAACTAGTACTTTTTTTTGTTCTTGTATCATTTATCAACAATATGGTTTGAGTAAAATCATTCCCTTATTGTGTGTGCGGAGTGGACTTGGCAAACCCAGACAACTTCCGGCAAATTTAGATTTACTCTGCAAGTAAGTCTGGCATAGACCTCATTCAAGCCTATTTCTAATCCGTCAAAATCGCGGAACTTATCAGAAACGTTGGCTTCCATTGACTCCCAATCATTTTGGTGACAGCGAATAACTTTACATCGAAGATGTCCAAAGACTCCATTTGTCCATTATTTATTTCTAAAGAAAAGGGTTGGGTAGTAACCAAAGTCTATGGCATGAGGCGCACACACGCAGTCTCTCGCTGTCTCCCTCTCCCTCTCCAACGTGCGCGTACTATACGGTTTATTGAAGCACTGTCTGATCTGTCTCGCACGCGCTTTTGCTCGCTCGCTCTAGATTCCGGGAGATTTGAACTAATTTGCGATTATCCAGGAGCCGTTATCAATATGCGGGAGACTCCCGGAACGTCTGCCGATAGCGAGGATATTATTGAAGATGCCGAAGACAAAACGCTGCAAGGTTTGGCTGCATTTCACGTGTAAAATTACGCGTCAGAACGATTGTCTGAACTTAAGCCCATATAGAATCACCATTCGCACCGCCTTGACGCTCACGTCGTCATATTATATTAGTGCGCGCATGCTCTGCTCCTCAGATTTCTCTGTTGAAAAAGGAAGCTTGTCAGCAGCGCGAGGAGTTTGGCAGCGAACGGAGCATCTCGTTCCCTATTCAGAGAACATGGTTTACACAGAGACGTTCTCTTTCATATGTTCATATGCAGTGGGAACGAAATATAAAACTGGATAAGAGCTTAACTAGTAAATGACCAGATAACTTACATGACTAGTTAAAGCAGACAAAACATGGGAACCTGTAGCCATGTCGATATTATATTACCCTGGTAGTAATCTCTATTAATCTCCAGTATAATTATATTGTTTGATATAATATTGTTTTATTTGATATTATGTAAATATGATTTTTTATTTTATATTTGGTTTATTTATTATTAACATATGTTACTTGTTTATATTGTAAGTTAATATTGTGTCCAGTTTGGCCCTGTAAATAAAGGGATATTATTTTTTTGACAAAGTGTGTGCGGTTTCCTTTTCTTGAGTACCGTTTCAAGAACCATTTAGGCACCGGAACCGTTTAAAAAATACCTAGTAGGTACTGGTATCGGATAAAACCCAAACGATACCAAACCCTACTAAAGAAACATGACAATGTATAAAAGGCCCCATTACTTTGTATCTTACGTTACGGCCGATTTAGAAGATGTTTTTGTAAAAATAGGCTAACGATTGCGTCACGAGACTCTGTCGCACACTAGAGCAATTACCATATAGAGTGGAGGAGAAGCTCAGCATTCGGGGGGACGTGGAGGCATAAAGTCAAGGGAGAAGCCCATAGAGAGCTGTAGAGTTGCTCCTGCTGCGAGCTCATGGACAGCTCTTACTCGCGCTCTCCGGCTCTGCAAGATTCGGAAGGGAATGATTCAGATTTCTCTTTGCACCGCTACTAGGTTACTCAAGTCTCATCTCCGTCGTCAAGCTCAGTTTGAGCCTGCGCAGTCGTTCAGCCATTTCTTTTACAGTCTATGGTTTTAAGCGATTTGAACGTTTCCTTTTTGTTAAAACCCGAGCAAAGAACAACACTCGGAGATGTTTCTCCGTCATCAACGCACTAACACCGCACTGCCACGATGAAGATTTTAAAACTGGAAGACGAAAAAAGCGGAAAAATACCCCTTAAATTTAACCATTTTAACCCTACTATTAAATCTAACAGATGCTAACATTGTCTTCAATGGTGTTCAACACACATACCTCTGTTAAAATCTCAGAAAATTTGGTTTGGGGTTTAATGGCTCTTTAAGAAAGATTAATAAATCCTGTAGAACTATTGTTCATTGTTAGTTAATGTTAACTAATACTAACAAGACACTAACATTTTTTTCAAAAAAGTGAATGGAAATATGAATGTAAAATAAATTTTAAAGTTAATTAATTCCTCACTGGTTCAAACTAGGCTACTGTACTGTATTTGTTTGTTTCATGTTGAAGTGTTTGGGAGATTGGCTTTTAATGATGATCGTTTCGTTTTTGTAATTAGGCCTTTCAAAGTATATACAATTTGCCAATATATCAGATCTCGGCTTTCAAATATAAAGAATGATCAGTTATTGAACTCGGCCCAAATGTTCATATCTGTGTATCCCTAATTTGATTTCCAAAAATAAAAAAAACAAAAAACAATACCTTCTGTTCATCTCCGACTTGATTTCGAGTGTTGATTTCGAGAGTGGAGCAATCAACCTCACTGGGAGTCTACAAAACATAAAAGTAGACATGAAACACTGGTGTAAATATGTGAACACTAGATCTCACAATGTGTCTGCTTCGTTTGCTCATTCTCTTCCAGCACAACTCTCACTTACCTCGTGCAGTCCCAGAGTCAGAGCACATAATCATCACTGCCTGAGGACAACTGGGTCTTATGGCTCATCTGAAAATATGAAATAAAGCGTTACATACAGAACACTTCACCTAAGAGTTTAAAAAAATCATAAATAATATATAAGGACAATGTAGTCAGCCAGTTATTAATAATCAGGGTCCCGATACACAGCTACCTATCAATACTTATTTCCACATGAAATATTGATTTGAGATAATATACAAGATTACAAAACATTTCAATATTTAAATGTTAGCCAAGGTAATTTTAATGGATTTTATGCATCACATTACAAGTGTTTTCATTAAAGAATGTCACGTGTCTTACACCATTTTTTTATGAGGACATCATAAGATGAGATGAGATGTTCCTGATGTTTGACTTGACTGGAGAATCTCAGTGTGTTGTGTAAGTTTGACAGAAGTCTGGTCTATGAGGACAGTAGTTTTACCAGGACACTGGTAACTAGAAACATTTGGATGGCACCCTGAGTTTAAGTATGTTTATGTATGAGAGTGATATAATACGAGACATTGCGCCTGTGCTAGAAATACAGTACGTGATCATGACTCACTTCTTATACACACAATCATAATTCAGTGACTGATAACAATCTGTTTCTGAGGAACTGAAATCTGTTCTATTCTTTAAGGAATAACTCAATTATTACATTAACATGGTCTTATCAGTTATCATCTGAAAAAAAGAAAGAAGAGCAAATAATATATATATATATATATATATATATATATATATATATATAAAGACAAACAAGTACAAATTTTATTATTACTTATTGAAAGCCAATTTCAACAGAGGTTACTATTTTTTAACTTCTTCAATGATTACATTTAATCTAACAAGCACAAATAGTTTTTGATATTGGTATTCGCCAAAATGAGCTGTGAATTATGGGTCAGTATATCAGTATCAATCCTACTATTCCATATGTGTGTCCTGGTAAAACTGTGTCCTCATAGACCAGGATTCTGTCAAACTTACACAACACACACAGATTCTCCAGTCAAGTCAAACATCATGTTCTTATGATGTCCTCATAAAACGGTGTCCTCATAAACCAGGTGTAAAGCTACACACAACCTGACATACTGTAATGAACACGCATGTAATGTGATGCACTAAAGCCCTGAACATTAATCTGTAGGGCTGCACAATATATTGCTTTATCATTCATACCTATCTGTGGTAGTGAGTCTAGTGACACTGCAGTATTAGGCCTATGTGAAGTCAGGCTATACATGCATAACCTAAAGATGATGCAGTGTTATTTTACAGTTATTTACTCAATTTCAGTACTTAAATGTTGTTAGACTCACCTGGAAAATATGAGCCACTGATTATTTCACATCTTTGTTACATTTTTTTATCTATGCTTTCCATTTATTATTTTCTATACAGATACAAACCCCAACAAAATCACGCCAATCATTCTAGAATGATTAATTATCTCCAAATAGAGCTATTTAAGTAATTTGTAGAAATTGCTTTTTATATTGCATTATATATTGTAGAAAAAACAAATATTGCAATATCAGTTTTTTGCAATATCGTGCCGATCTATTACATAGGGTCATTTTTAACCTTTAATAATAAAACAAGTAAAATCAACACTGTAAATAACATATCATGTAGCTGACACAGCTTTATTAAACAGTGTCACTTCAGCATGGAAACACTGAATTCAGCTTTATAATGATGGCTGAATCTGCCCTGGAGTAATCCTGACCTTTTGACAAAATGAGCTGTGAATTATGGGTCAGTATATCAGTATCGATCCTAATATTCCATATTTGTGTCCTGGTAAAACTGTGTCCTCATAGACCAGGATTCTGTCAAACTTACACAACACACACAGATTCTCCAGTCAAGTCAAACATCAGGAACATGTTCTTATGATGTCCTCATAAAACTGTGTCCTCATAAACCAGGTGTAAAGCTACACACAACCTGACATACTGTAATGAACACGCATGTAATGTGATGCACTAAAGCCCTGAACATTAATCTGTAGGGCTGCACAATATATTGCTTTATCATTCATACCTATCTGTGGTAGTGAGTCTAGTGACACTGCAGTATTAGGCATATGTGAAGTCAGGCTATACATGCATAACCTAAAGATGATGCAGTGTTATTTTACAGTTATTTACTCAATTTCAGTACCTAAATGTTGCTAGACTTACCTGGAAAATATGAGCCACTGATTATTTCACATCCTTGTTACATTTTTTTTATCTATGCTTATTTTTTTCTATACAGATACAAACCCCAACAAAATCACGCCAATCATTCTAGAATGATTCATTATTGCCAAATAGAGCTATTTAAGTCATTTGTAGAAATTGCTTTTTATATGTTGCATTATGTATTGTAGAAAAAAACAACAACAAATATTGCAATATCAGTTTTTTGCAATATCGTGCCTGTCTATTACATTGGGTCATTTTTAACCTTTAATAATAAAACAAGTAACTGTAAATAACATATCATGTACCTGACACAGCTTTATTAAACAGTGTCACTTAAGCATGGAAACACTGAATTCAGCTTTATAATGATGGCTGAATCTGCCCTGGAGTAATCCTGACCTATTGACATATTATTCAACAAGTTTGTTTTAAATAAATCGATAAATTATGGTAAACGGCATTCAAGTTATTTTCATACTTTATTATATGATATTTAAGGAATATGTTAATTGAACATAACTATTCATTTAATAAATTGCATTCACAATTGATAAATTACAGGCAATAGTGACAGTATTAATAAGACTTAATCAGACTGACAGTTATATTAATATTCAGAGTATATTGAATTATAGTCAGGAGTGATAAGAGCACATGTTTCTTAATGTAAGCATAACTGTAGTAATATACTGTACTGGGTAAAAAACACAGACTGTAGTCATGACAACGCGTTATTATGAAGGCTAGACTATTTTATGTGATCATTAAAGGTAGCAGTTACAATTAAAGTTCAATCTAAAACGAGTTTAAAATGACAAGCATCGCTGATTCCCTCATGTCAGTCTGTAAACAGAATCACTAACTTAAAAGTCCGCTAGCTCCGTTAGCATCACGCGCTAGCTGCTTTCTAACTGTAAAACGAGCAGCAAAGAGCCTACAGGACATCACAAACAAGCCAAACAGACCCAGGTGCTATTAGAGAAGCAATTAAACAACATTATAACTTACCTAACACATAACAGTTGCTTTCATCGGGTCCAGATATGTCCTTTCGGTCCTTTCAGGTCCAGAGTTTGTCTCTCGTTCAAACAGGAAGTGACCGTGACGACCGTGACCTGATTAAGTTACGTCTAACTTATCATAATATAAACAGGGTTTTATTTATTTATTTATCATACAATTAATCCACAATTAATAAATTACAGGCAAAAATACTTAAATAATAATTATTTTGCATTAAGTTGCTTGTTATAAAGACTATGCTGACGCTGAATGAAGCTCCGCCCACCGGCGCCATTGTGTTTTCGCAATTTCCCGCCTACCGGTACCGATCTGTCCAATCACAGGCCTCGAAGCATACACTTGTGTAAAACATGCAAATTTTTGATGACGCGGGTGTAATACCGGGACCTGGCTACAGGGGCGACACTCGCGAAATCAGGGATACACTGTGTATGGTAAAATTTCAGGGTTTTGTGGTATATAAAGACATGGCGCCAAACTTTGAGAGGGAGCATCTGGGACATCGTAGATGGCGTTTACACTGTCGGAATTATGAGGACATGGCCTCTGTCCTCGTAAACCCAAATGTCCCCATAGTGCCGGTGCGTATTCAGGTCAAATGTCCTCGTAAACCACAAAAACAAACACACTGTTTGAGTATTGAGTTGTAAAGCACTCCAGCTGCAGCACTAGACTCATGTGAATCCTGCCTGACACAGGACACTCAGATACGGCTCATCTTCAGGAGAGAAACATCAGCACTCAGAGCTCTTGTGGAACGAGACCTCATGAGGAGCTCCATCATGTGTTACTCTGCAGACGTACAGCTCTCCCTCTTCCCAGCGTGCTTTGCTGAGGGTCAGGACGCTACTGCGGCTGTAGCGGCCGTCCTGCTGGCTCTCTGCGCTGGTCAGAACCCCCTCGGTGACCTCTGACCCGTCCAGTGTCCAGCTCACCAGCGCCCCCTGTGGAGAGTAAGAGCTGAGCAGGCAGAGCAGTGCGGCTGAGTCTCCAGAGATCTGCAGAGAAGAGGGCGGCAGCAGAGACACTGAGGGCTTCACTGTGGGACCAGCTGCAGGAGACACACACACACACACACACACACACACCGCATGAATCAAACTAAACATCGGAATACACAGACTGCTTTTATTCAATTTAATTGGATATCCCAAAAGTTAGTTTGAGCTCAAGTGAGATATTCAACAAATAAAAAACTCAATGTAAAAGTTTGACTCAAGCTCACATAAAAAGAAATGTATATAACTTATAAGAACTAGAAAACAACGTCTGTGTTTGTATTATAAAGCACTGAATTATAAGCACAACATGAGCAAAAGAGATTCAGTATCATTGACTGAACTACAGAAAGGAGCAACATTTACATTCTGATGTCAAATCTCTTTTTACATGTATGATTTCTACAATAAAAGATGAACTAAATATGAACTCAATGTAGAAATAAATGAAGGAGAAACAAACCTGTAATAAACTGAATAAACTCATAGTGAGACACAGTATAGAGATATGCTTAGAATTGTATTGATTTTTTTTGTTGACAGGAATAATGCTATTCTGATAATAATATCTTAGTTTTAGATTAAATAATTATACAAAAATATCAGTAACACTTTAATTAAAGCCTTTATACATATTGCATTATAAAGGTATTTTTAATGCATTAATTAAATATTGTTTTACTCATTATAATGCATGTATGATCTCATCAATAATTGTAACCAAGGCTTTAACACATTATAATATTATCTATTCATTTTCACACTCATGACAAACAACCAATTTCAGATGAAACAAGGAATTTAAAATATTATAATACATTTTAAATGTGGTTGCAATTATTTAAGAAAATATATACTGCATTATAACATACATTATGAAATACTTTATAATGTATCGTACATTAAAGCTTGAAGTAAATTTTTACCACAATATCTAATCATCAAAATAACCATTTATTATTAACAACTGTAAAACACTTTCTGAAATCTAAATTATATTTTTATTAGGTGATTAAATGGACAGACTTACTGATCACCAGTTTAGTTCCTCCACCGAATGTCCACCACAGTGATCCAATCTAATGAAACACTCGTACAAAAACCTCTATTCCACTCGAGTGAACACACACTCCAGCAGAGAGAGAGAAACAACACTTCAACACACTGATATTAGAAGATCCTCAGCTCTTCTCAACACTCACTCATTCAGATTTGACTTAATGCTTTCTGATATAACACTGTTTAAAGAAATATATGGGATGAGCTGTGACCTCTGAGGTGACCTTTGACCTCTTTGATCATGGATGATGTTGTGTTTGAGTTTCTCATAATGATGCTTCTGTTCTTCATATGCAGATCAATCATCATGATTGACAGAAAAACCTGCAGCTTCACACTTCAATCTTCAGTGAGAATCTGTTCAAATAATGACTTTATTGAATATTAGAGCCAAAGTCAATAGAAAGTGTGACAATGAAGATCTCAAAGTTGTGTTTTGCATGTTTTCATATTCAAGGTGTGTTATAAAAGTATCTGGACTGGTTCTGAATCTCATGAAACGTGAACAAGCTCTAATATGTGTCCATCTTTAACAGCCTGTTTCTTCTCCATCTGATGATTTCAGACACACATGAGGCTTCATGATAGATGGAGTGACACCATGAACTCTGATTAGAGATTCACAATCAGTCCTGATACTTTCTGAACACACTCATGATTCATGATCTTACTTTAGTGATGGCGCTTCATCTAGTGGAAGTGTAGCAGTGATGATGGTCACATGACTGAATATGGACACAGAGATGGACGTTCATCTGCACATCCTCAGTGTCTCAGGAGTCACAATAAACACACTAAATAAAGTCATGATTGTGTAACTCTAGTGTATATGAGTGTGTTGTCAGCACAAGCTGTTGTAAATCCTGCCCACTTCTTTGCATTGTCAGCACATGCTTCAGTGCTCTGAGAGTGTTTATAGTGCTGTGAGTTTAACACTTCATGACTGAGAGCAGAACACACACACTCTTCATCATCACACAAGACTAAACTACAACTATGAACAACATCTGCATCTTCATCTGGACCATTGCACTGTTTGCTCAAGGTTGTTACTTTTTAATATAAATATAATATGCCATTGTTGTTTTGATTATTTTAATATACAAATATAAGGTGATTAACAAACTGACTGACTTTCTTTTCTCTTCTTCAGAATCCAGAGGAGTGACTCTGACTCAACCTGAAGTTGAAACTGTCCAACTGAGTCAAACAGCAACAATAGAGTGTCATATAGATGTAGGAATATATGACGATCGTTTAGCCTGGTATCAGCAGAAACCTGGAGAAGCTCCTAAACTCCTGATTTATTGGATAAACAGCCGTTATTCTGGAACTCCATCTAGATTCAGTGGCAGTGGAACAAGACATACTGGACGAGATTTTACTCTGATTATCAGTGGAGTCCAGACTGAAGATACAGGAGATTATTACTGTCAGAGTTATCACAGTGGTGGTGTGTTCACACAGTGATAAAGAGTCGTACAAAAACCTCTGTCAGTCAGACGTCACAGTGACTGCACTGATACAGCTGAGAGAAACTGCAGCTGCTGATGGAGGATCACACACACTACACAATATCAATGTCTAGTTCAAAGTTTCTAAAGACTTTAAAGGTAAATGCAATATAAGATGTTTATTTAATGCTAAAATATATTAACCCAGTTCATTGTTCATTGACTAATATTAGTTTGTCATTCATGTGTGTATCCCTCTCGAATGCAGGACCGACATGCAGATTTTAGACAGATCTTTCATATGAATTACAATTTACAATAATATAGCATGAAAATTGAACAACGTTAACATATACATAAGGTAAATAAATGGTGAAATAAATAATAACCAACAACAAAAATCACAATAATTAAACTAATGACAAAAGGTGCACAAACTCTATTACATGTTATATTTCAGCACTACAGAGAAAAATGGTTATTCACGTTTATTTGTGCAAAAATGTGAGAAACGGTTAATTTGAAAACTGCACTCGCCTAGAGCTCTTTATCTCAAGTCATCAATGACAGAATCAAAAGCCAAGTTTGAGACTCATGATGGCGGATGCTGATCTCTGCTGGTCCACTTAGACTCTCTCGGCTCATGGTAGACCTCATGTGTGTGTTAATCTCCTCTCCGCAGCCGCTGCAGTCACTGATACTCTCAGTGCACACACACACACACACACACACACACGTTTGGCCAGATTTCTTGCAGTCGCTTTTCATGATAAAACTCAAGAATCTCCATGGTGGTCTTGTTGGTTGATGGTAGGTCAGGGAAACTTCTCATTTCAAGAGCGAGTTGTTTTCCTACTAGGTCTGACTATCCACCATTACTTAAAGTGCCGCTTAGTGTTTCACACACATTTTTAATTTTAGGGAAGTTGACAAGAACAGCAAACTCCTCCTTGACCTCTGCCAAGGTCTTGAACCTCTCCTCCAGTGACACAATGGCCACATCCACCAGTTTTTCTCGATTATTTACACACATTTCGTGCAAGTATGCCTCATACACTCAGAACTCTACACACAAATCTAAAAACACTCACACAATCGGCAAAACCCCTCAATTCTGCTGCAAAATGAAACTTTACATTCAAAACAATGTTATATATTCTCTAAATGGTATTTTGTTTTCAAATGACACACACAAACCATCATATGAATAGACATTTATAAGAACCAGTTGAACACTGATGTGCTCAATGGAAAACACTATGATCAATGGAAAACACTTTTTCTCCATTCATCATACAGTTTTTCTCAATTGTTTACACACATTTTCTGGTACTTAAGACACAATGACCACAACATGCAACTCATTCACCAACCCCCTGAACCAATTCTGCTGAACTACAAGCACAATTCCTGCTTTACACTCAAATTGCAGTCCTAAAACACACTTTTTTCAAAACACTGCACACAAATTCTCTGCATTTGGCACAATTTTCATGCAGAAAATCTCTTGTTTTCATGAGGAACACACTGCCATTCAGATATTCACACTGACTCGTCACACGGGCAAACACATTTCACACAGTTTTACAATTAGCAATCAGAGCTTTAGCATAAAATACCAAAACCAAAGAGAGGATGATTTTTTTCATTTCTTTTTTTACTGTAACAGCATAACAAATTCTGTTGTTTTATATGTAGACCACTGTATGTGCAACTTTGTGTTGGTTGGGGTGTACAAAATGTGGGATATCTCCCATTGATTTTGTGGGAAAAAATATATATTTGTTACCGTGTATTTGTGTAATCTGGGTATAAAAACAATATTCTCAAATATTTTACAAAACACTATGTATGTAATGTCTGTAGTAAGTGTAACACTGAACAAAAAAAGCCCCATTTTTGCCCATTGCTTGAACACATTTAGCAAAATTTCACTCATTGTGCCAAAACTCTACACACAAGTAAACGTGACACAACACTGGGAAATATACCGTTCACATCTGTGTCAAATTGAAACTCTACAATCAAAACCTAACATTCCTTTGTCAAAATGTAACTCTGATGACAAAATGACACATACTTGCACCTTATGCTAACACTTTCAGAACAGAGGGAACACACTAGGCTACTTTATATAAAACACTGCAGTTTCTGATTTTGACTGTTTATTCAGAAGGCATATTTTCAGGAGGAACATTTTCAAAACAACCAAAAAAAGCAAACAGGCCTACTCAATATTGTACATTGCAGCACTGTACATTGCAGTAAGATTCAGATAAAGCAATATATACTGTGTAAATATATATATATATATATATATATATATATATATATACTGTAATAGAAATAACACTATATACAGTATATTACAGTATACATACATTATGGAGAGCATCTAGAAATGTGAGTATATGTTGGCTGTTGTATGCACTATAGAGCATATTACTGCACTATAGTGCTACACATACCGTCTGTAGACGGTTTTAGGTTTTAGGCCCTCTGCTATTCTCAATATATATGCTGCCACTTGGTAATATTATAAGAAAACATGGAATTAACTTCCACTGTTATGCTGACGACACTCAATTATATATTTCATCACGACCAGATGAAAACACTAACTCATCTAAAATGACAGAGTGTCTCAAAGATATAAAATGCTGGATGACGCGTAATTTTCTGCTATAAAATTCAGATAAAACGGAGGTATTACTTATTGGTCTACTCACAAAACCTCTCACAATACAACTTTAATATAGACGGATGTCCTGTTACTTTATCCACTACAGTAAAAGACCTGGGTGTTATACTAGACCGCAACTTGTCGTTCGAAAATCATATTTCATATGTTACAAGAACAGCCTTTTTCCACCTTAGAAACATTGCTAAGCTGCGTAACATGCTATCTGTTTCTGATGCTGAAAAATTAGTTCACGCATTCATGACCTCGAGACTAGATTACTGTAATGCTTTATTAGCCGGTTGTCCTGCATCCTCAATAAACAAGCTACAGTTAGTACAAAATGCAGCTGCTAGAGTTCTTACTAGGTCAAGAAAATATGATCATATAACACCGATTTTATCATCTCTACACTGGTTACCTATTAAGTTCCGTATCAACTACAAAATACTACTACTAACCTATAAAGCCCTAAATGGTTCAGCTCCTATGTACTTAAGGGACCTTCTCTCGCCCTACAATCCACCGCGCTCCTTAAGATCACTAAATTCAAGGCTTCTGGTCATTCCTAGGATATCGAAGTCCAGTAAAGGAGGGAGGGCGTTCTCGCATTTAGCTCCAAAACTCTGGAATGGCCTTCCCGATACGGTCCGAGGCTCTGACTCGCTGACACAGTTTAAAACTAGATTAAAGACGCATCTCTTTAGTCAAGCATTCACATAATGCTTACCTTCTAGTCCTCTGTTATGCCATACGGAACCGTTTGCCACTGAAACGCATTTCCGCGACAGTGGGGCTCGACAGCCTTAGTCAAACGGGTCGGCGCGTATGGTTGGGTTGCGGAGAGTTTGTGAGATAGTGGTTTCTAACACCGACTCCCGTATAATGGAAATCATTATGAACATCAGCTATGCTAATTATTTCCCATCTGCCTTTCTGCTGTTATCTCGGGACAAGCGTCGTCGGAAAAATGGCGTTCGTTAGGTCCAGTTTTGTGTCCAGCCTCTCACGGGGATTTCGGATGCCCCAACGTCTGTGATGAGAGGACCAACGCCTGTGAAGAGACGACTCAATGCCTGCGATGTGTTATGGCGCCATTTTATATATAAACAATATTTATATTTAATATTTATATTTAAACAATATGAATGTAAGCCAGAGGAGAACTGGCCCCCGACTGAGCCTGGGTTCTCCCAAGGTTTTTTCTCCATCCAATCTGATGGAGTTTTGGTTCCTTGCCACTGTCGCCTTGCTTTTGGCTTGCTCAGTTGGGGTTATTTAGTGTTTAGCAATGTTGTTGATCTGTGTTGTACTACTTTCATGTTATCACTGTGAAGCTGCTTTGATACAATCTGTATTGTGAAAAGCGCTATACAAATAAATGTGACTTGACTTGACTATTTCGGGTGACAATTTAGGGTCTCACTCTATTGGCGGATTTGTTGAAAACTTTAGTGTGAGCCATTATTTCTGCAGGTATTGTGATATAAAAAGATCCAGTTTTGAGAGCTCTCCATTATTGTGTGGCAACAAGCGTACAGAACAGTCTTTTCTGAATCATCTACAAGAATTAGAAAACACTGGTACAAATTCTGAATTTGGTATCAAGTCAAACTCTCCTTTTAACCAACTGTCCTTCTTCCATGTTTGTCAGCCTGGATTACCCCCATGTCTTGGCCATGACCTGTTTGAAGGCATTGTTTCCTGTGACCTTAGTTTGTTGATTGGTCATGTAGTTGAGGAGAAACATTTCAACTATAGACAACTCAACAGGTGCAAAGATCAGTTCAGCTATCAGGGAAATGATGCCCAGGACAAACCAGCCGATGTTTCACCAGGTAGCAGAAGACTTAGTGGACTTGCAGTCCAGAACTGGTGCTTTCTGCGTTTGCTCCCACTCCTAATAGGAGATAGGATTAGGAATCCATGTGAGAATGCTGCCTGGCAACTTGTGCTGCAGCTCAGAGAAATTGTAGAGCTCATTTGTGCACCAGCAATCACTACAGATCAGGTCGCTTATCTTAAAATACTCATTGAGGAGTATATCTACTTTCGAAGGCAGCTCTTTCCCAATGAGCCCCTGAAGCCCAAACACCACTATTTACTTCATTATCCAGAGCTCATTACCCACTTTGGTCCCCTTATTCGCCTTTGGACACTCAGGTTTGAGAGTAAGCACACATTCTTCAAAAGATGTGCTAGGAAGTTACATAATTTCAAGAACATCTGCAGGACAGTCGCAGAGAGACACCAGCTCTTCCAGGCATACTTGAGTGCAGGTGAAATGTTTCAGCCGAGTGTGTTCCTGGATAAAGAGATGACATTTTTATGTAAATGACTACAGTGACAAAATCCGAGAGGCTGTTGTTGGTTTGCATTTTGAATCTAAAGATACAGTAGCATCTTACACAGTGATGGTGAAGGGCACATCATACAAAAAGGGCATGTTTATTTAGCTGGGGAAAACTGAAGAAGAGTTGGAGGTTGGCAAGATAGAGCTGGTCATTGTGCACCATGGCTCTGTGTCCTTTGTCTCTGAAAAATATTGTTTTGTTAAGTTGAGGGACATTGGGGTCTATAGTGTTTTGGGGACACCTCAAGAGCAGTTTGTTTGCATTAGGCATGATGATCTACTGGATTATTATCCTTTGTCAGCCTACACAATGTGTGACATTACAATGATCTGTCTCCATCACTCCTTTCCAGAAACATGGCTCCAGCACAGGAGGAGCTCAGGAGGGCTGTCTTGGCAGTACTTCCAGACCTCCCCGCAGAAACACTAACTACCTTGATGGCAGGCCTGGAGGAACTTGGTGTGGAGAACAAGGAGGACATGAGCCTTCTAAGTGGTCGTCTACTTGGAGTGACACAAGGCACTTTTATCCTTCATACTATTTAATCATTTAACTGTTTTTAATTCTAAGCATATTAGGCTACACACCGAAATGTTCACAGTTGAACTTGTTAACCTAGGGTGCGTTTGTAAATTCGCTCTGCTACACTCTTGACGGTTCGGAAACTGCGCTCAGAGTTAATTAATGAACGCACCCCCTAATCTCTTAATGCAATCTCTAGACTACTTTTATGGTGCCACTCCCATCATTACTCCACCATGTGAAAGCCACTTTCGTTTTATGCCCTAAGAGATCAGTCGTACGTATCGAATCTTTACCTCCGTACTTACCGTCTGAAAGAAGGCGTATCGTTGGTGGAGTCGCCGTGGGGCGAAGTGGTGACGTTCGGTCAGAAACTAGCTATAACTGAAGAAGACCTAGAGAAGACGCTGAAGTACATCAACTTCGTGCTCATTACTATATTGTGTTCAATAAAGATTGTTACTCCTTTGAAATGATCTCCCGCCTCTGTCGTCTTTCTGTCGTGCACCTGTGGCGTCGGCTCCTCACGGTGGTGTCTGGTCAGAGGGCGACCGGTCATCTGAGTCCGCCCCGGCCTGCACCGGTCACACTTTTACTTACACTTGAGTAACATTTAGCAAGGGGCATCTGTACTTTTACTCTGTCCGCCTCTGCTTTTAAAGACAAGTTTACAAAAGAAGAAACTGTTTCAATCTAAAACACACATGTATGTACTTAATTTCACTTAAACACTATCAAACCCCTATTTTCAAAATTAGAAAACGTTATATTCCCTGTACAAAAGATCGAACTCACCATTCTAGAAAATACAGCAAGAGTTGGATATTGTCTTCAACAATAGTTTTTGTTCCACAGGATCAAATCCATGATCTACAGTTACGGTCATTCATTAGACAACAGAGAACAGACTCTATTCAAATTAAAACATACCATGTTAAAATGAGCTAAAACAGCTAAAAAAAAAAAAAACTAAAAAAACCCCACATGGTTCAGTAGTATTGGACCAAAACTGAACATTGTGTCTTTTTAATGATGATTCAACTTATCAATTTACTATGGTAGAGACTCTCCAAGACAAAAAAAAATTAATACAGATAGGGAAGACATCTAAAATGTGTAAAATGTGTATTATCTGGGGCAGATAATAATGGATAAAATAAAACTGGGGGTAAGAAATAAGGATCGGAGGCTAAAATACAAATTTTCTCCAGATATCTCTGTCTCTCCGTCTCAGTCAAATGGGCAGTTTGGGCGGCCGTACCGGGCGTAAATATGGCGGCGTTCGGTTTGGAGTGACGTAGGTGGCATCTATGAATAGCCTAGTAACATGTTTCATTTTGGCAAGACTGCTTGTCCTTTAATTCAACCCTTTTGACTTGATATCTATCATTGTCTAGACTTGTCTGACTTCTAATGGGCGTAGGTTATAAAAGTGTGTAAAATCAACCTTGTATCACATTCGCCTACTGACAGCTCATCATGGCATCCGCATCCAAGAGAATCAAACTGGACGAGGACGACACGTGTGTAACCGGATACTTACACAACGTGTCCATAATTATATAATCAGCATTTAAAAAACAGATATTGCAGATTGACAACTACCACCAAGTTGCCGTTTTTTGCGTTGAAAAAAGAGATCTTTTCATCCGAGCGCAAAAACTGTGAATCGTCAGTTAAATTGACTGGAATTACAAAATAACCAAGTAAGTATTTAATCAACTTTCTAAGATTGTTTTATTTTCATACAAACAGAAGTCTATATTTATGTCTAATTTCATTATGTCTTCCTTTTAGATCGTTCAGGTGAGGGCTTGGACATAATATGTGGAAGAAGAACACGCCTGACGGTGGTCAACGACCTGCAGTTTGACTACAGAGACCCTCCAAATAAATCTAAACGGACCGTGGAGGAGGATAAAAAATGTCCCAAAAGCAACATGTAAGTTCTTAAATCAATTATATTATTTTAAATTATACTTAAAAACTGCTGGAACAGCTGGAAACTCAGAGCGCTCAGGTGGAGGACCTCACCGCAGGATAAAGCTACAGCTCTGGGATGCTCAAATTGGACTGATTTGCTACGGAAAATGCGACCAGTTCACCTCTTTGACCACAAGGGAATTCGATGGAGAACTGTTTATTACAACAACGAAAGAAACCGAAATCCAAGAAATCCAAGTTTTTTCCCAAAAACAAATTTCACCATTGCCAAAAATGCAACATGCTGCAAAAAACGTCCATGTCCAAAGCCACTGCCACAGCACACATCACTCCTTTCTAAACTTGTAGAGGATGGACAGGACGTGGAGGAGGACTTCCTTATTAAAAGTGAACATTCAAAACGACAATGTCGTTGCAGTGGAAATTGTCGCTGAAAGTCCATGAAAATCCTCTCCACAACCGCCCGCAGTCGCAGCACTAATGCCAGAAGGTTTTCCAAAGCCTGCTTCTTAATTACTCTATATTAAACAAAGAAATGTTCATTTTAATTAGAAAACTTCAATTGTTCAAAAATAGTTTCAATAAATGTTGAAAATGTTAAAGTTAAACTTTCTATTTGGACCTAAACAAATAATGTTCATGTTAAAACTAAAGTTAAATTAAAATATTTGCATTGCATATAGCCTATAAATAGCATTTTTTGTTGTTGTATTTTTTTATTTTTAATAGCCTATTTCTCAATAATTTTCTGTTCTTTGTGTTTAAATTTCATTTCTTTGTGTTGTATTGACATTATTATTGTTACTTTCTGTCACGGTGTGGTGCAGGCAGAAGAGCAGACAGAGTCCAGATTACAACGAAGAGAACTTTTACTATCAATATATATCACAAGAATACAGGTAGGAGCAACACAAGGTAACATGCAACATCGACCGACCAAGACTGAATGGAACTGAACTGAACTAAATACACAGAGGAATTAAGCTAAATGGGGTGAAAACAGGTGAAACAGATGAACAAAACGAGGAACAGGTGGCTAATGAGGGAGTGAGTTCAGGAGAGGAGACAAGAGGATCTTGGGAAGTGTAGTGCTGGAGACGCAGACTGTGACACTTTCTTTGTATTGTTGCTTATTTTCAATAAACTGTTCTGTTTTTGCAACTGTAATCTCGTGCTGACTTTTTATTACACATTACAGGCTACACAAATTTACTAGACTTCAGATACAATATTTAAAGCATAGCTACAATGAGCTACACATAGGCTTACACCTTAAGAAAATAATATTTAAAAATACCAGTCATTTAAAATAATTTTTGTATATTTGACAAATATATTTACTAATATTGCATTAACATTTCATTGTGGTATTCATAGTTTACCAAATTCTAAAAAAAAAAAAAACTTCTTCCTCAACGCTATCATAATGTTATCAAAGACATCTTGGAGTCAACACGTCAAAGAATTATACGCCTTAATAATTACTTTTCCTCTCAGACAATCCAGCCATTTTAGACTATTTCATATAATTAATCTAATAAATATTTAGTAGCCTACATATATTTTCTCTTCTGACATTTGAATATAGAGAGACTGCAACACCTGAAATGTTTGTCAGATTAGAGAGACGTCCAAAATGTGTCCAGCTGGAGAACCTGATCTAGAGTTTCATGACTGAACTCCATATTTATTAGAAATGTTTACATTATTACACAAATACTGTCACAACGGCTGATTCTTGAGTTGTGATCATGGTTTCTTAATGATTTTTATTATACTTTATATATAAGAAGTATCACAACCTTCTTTAGATGTAAATGTGGAGCAGAAGTGAAAGTGTTCCAGTCCAGATGATGTGACCAATCAGAGAGTGAGACTGAAAGCCCATTTGCATTGTCAGGGTGGAGTGATTGTGATCTCTCAGAATAGAGCAGCTCTGTCTCCAGAGACCATGTTCAAACCCCAAGAGCTTTATTTGACATTTACTGCCACATCAACCTTCTGAAAAGCTCCTGCATCTTCATCTGTTAGTTGAATGATGTTGTCAGACACAAAGTGAACTTGTTGAGAAGCTTTATTGAATGTTGCAGCAAACACACACACACACACACACACACACACACTGTTTGAGTATTGAGTTGTAAAGCACTCCAGCTGCAGCACTAGACTCATGTGAATCCTGCCTGACACAGGACACTCAGATACGGCTCATCTTCAGGAGAGAAACATCAGCACTCAGAGCTCTTGTGGAACGAGACCTCATGAGGAGCTCCATCATGTGTTACTCTGCAGACGTACAGCTCTCCCTCTTCCCAGCGTGCTTTGCTGAGGGTCAGGACGCTACTGCGGCTGTAGCGGCCGTCCTGCTGGCTCTCTGCGCTGGTCAGAACCCCCTCGGTGACCTCTGACCCGTCCAGTGTCCAGCTCACCAGCGCCCCCTGTGGAGAGTAAGAGCTGAGCAGGCAGAGCAGTGCGGCTGAGTCTCCAGAGATCTGCAGAGAAGAGGGCGGCAGCAGAGACACTGAGGGCTTCACTGTGGGACCAGCTGCAGGAGACACACACACACACACACACACACACCGCATCAATCAAACTAAACATCGGAATACACAGACTGCTTTCATTCAATTTAATTGGAAATCCCAAAAGTTAGTTTGAGCTCAAGTGAGATATTCAACAAATAAAAAACTCAATGTAAAAGTTTGACTCAAGCTCACATAAAAAGAAATGTATATAACTTATAAGAACTAGAAAACAACGTCTGTGTTTGTATTATAAAGCACTGAATTATAAGCACAACATGAGCAAAAGAGATTCAGTATCATTGACTGAACTACAGAAAGGAGCAACATTTACATTCTGATGTCAAATCTCTTTTTACATGTATGATTTCTACAATAAAAGATGAACTAAATATGAACTCAGTGTAGAAATAAATGAAGGAGAAACAAACCTGTAATAAACTGAATAAACTCATAGTGAGACACAGTATAGAGATATGCTTAGAATTGTATTGATTTTTTTTAAATAATAACATTGTTTTAGATTAAAGAATTATACAAAAATATCAGTAACACTATAATTAAAGCCTTTATACATATTGCATTATAAATGTATTTTTAATGCATTAATTAAATATTGTTTTACTCATTATAATGCATGTATGATCTCATCAATAATTGTAACCAAGGCTTTAACACATTATAATATTATCTATTCATTTTCACACTCATGACAAGGAATTTAAAATATTATAATACATTTTAAATGTGGTTGCAATTATTTAACAAAATATATAACGCATTATAACATACATTATGAAATACTTTATAATGTATCGTACATTAAGGCTTGAAGTAAAGTTTTACCACAATATCTAATCATCAAAATAACCATTTATTATTAACAACTGTAAAACACTTTCTGAAATCTAAATTATTTATGTTTTAAATATGTAATTAAAAAGACTTACATCTGATCACCAGTTTAGTTCCTCCACCGAATGTCCACCACAGTGATCCAATCTAATGAAACACTCGTACAAAAACCTCTATTCCACTCGAGTGAACACACACTCCAGCAGAGAGAGAGAAACAACACTTCAACACACTGATATTAGAAGATCCTCAGCTCTTCTCAACACTCACTCATTCAGATTTGACTAAATGCTTTCTGATATAACACTGTTTAAAGAAATATATGTGATGAGCTGTGACCTCTGAGGTGACCTTTGACCTCTTTGATCATGGATGATGAGTTTGTCATAATGATGCTTCTGTTCTTCATATGCAGATCAATCATCATGATTGACAGAAAAACCTGCAGCTTCACACTTCAATCTTCAGTGAGAATCTGTTCAAATAATGACTTTATTGAATATTAGAGCCAAAGTCAATAGAAAGTGTGACAATGAAGATCTCAAAGTTGTGTTTTGCATGTTTTCATATTCAAGGTGTGTTATAAAAGTATCTGGACTGGTTCTGAATCTCATGAAACGTGAACAAGCTCTAATATGTGTCCATCTTTAACAGCCTGTTTCTTCTCCATCTGATGATTTCAGACACACATGAGGCTTCATGATAGATGGAGTGACACCATGAACTCTGATTAGAGATTCACAATCAGTCCTGATACTTTCTGAACACACTCATGATTCATGATCTTACTTTAGTGATGGCGCTTCATCTAGTGGAAGTGTAGCAGTGATGATGGTCACATGACTGAATATGGACACAGAGATGGACGTTCATCTGCACATCCTCAGTGTCTCAGGAGTCACAATAAACACACTAAATAAAGTCATGATTGTGTAACTCTAGTGTATATGAGTGTGTTGTCAGCACAAGCTGTTGTAAATCCTGCCCACTTCTTTGCATTGTCAGCACATGCTTCAGTGCTCTGAGAGTGTTTATAGTGCTGTGAGTTTAACACTTCATGACTGAGAGCAGAACACACACACTCTTCATCATCACACAAGACTAAACTACAACTATGAACAACATCTGCATCTTCATCTGGACCATTGCACTGTTTGCTCAAGGTTTGTGTGATACAGTTTTTATAATAATTATAAATTCTCTTAAAATGTGAAATAAATATTAATCATTTGTGTGTGTTTTCTTCCAGAGTGTAGAGGACAGATCACTGTAACTCAGAGTCCATCAATATCAGCAGTTCAACCAGGAGAACAAGTCAGAATAAACTGTAAAACCAGCAGTAATGTGTATAATGGTGATCGTATGCACTGGTACTCACAGAAACCTGGAGAAGCTCCTAAACTCCTGATATATTAGACATCAACCGTTATACTGGAACTCCATCTAGATTCAGTGGCAGTGGATCTGGCAGTGATTTTACTCTGAGCATCAGTGGAGTCCAGACTGAAGATACAGGAGATTATTACTGTCAGAGTTATCACAGTGGTGGTGTGTTCACACAGTGATAAAGAGTCGTACAAAAACCTCTGTCAGTCAGACGTCACAGTGACTGCACTGATACAGCTGAGAGAAACTGCAGCTGCTGATGGAGGATCACACACTACACAATATCAATGTTTAGCAAACTTTATAAAGACTTTAAAGGTAAATGTAAAACATCAGATTTTCTTTATGCTAAAATTATCACGGTTCAAGGATCCGTTTATGATTATTAGTGTTTTTTTGCTATTAAAGGGCACCTATTATGGCATTTGAAATGTTCCTAATATTGTTCTGGGAGTTCCCAACAACAGTTTTACATGAATGCAATGACAAAAAACACTTTATTTGTCTTATAATATGCATTTATTTTTAACTGATTTGCTCACCGACTCCCAAATGATTCGTACAATGACTCATTTTTCCAAATCACTCCTTTGCGTGACGCTAATCGGCGGTGATTGGTCAGATGACAGACCCAGTCAGTTATTGTTTGTTAGCATAACGCATAAACATATTGATAAAGCACTGCAGTACTACAAGACGCTCTATTCTTTATGAGAACTCCAATAACAGCGACAAACATTTCACATATTTAAAAAAAAATTGACATTGGAGACCTAGAAGCTGCGCTGAGCGTAACTTACACACACACACACACAGATACAAGCACACACACATACTGCCTCACGTCCCGACACTACAAAACTGTTCAAAACCCATAAAAGCAACAATTATTAATAATACTCACAGGTTGTGATTCGAAGGAGGAAGCTGATCCATATACACTGGGTAAGTAAGTTACTGATCCCTCCTTCAGGAACAACCACTTGCGAATCCACATTTGATTCATTTACGTTTTTGAATGATTCGTCATTAAAATGATGAACACAATCGGGCTATACTGTTGTGGTAGCGCTGCAAATATGAACTCTAACCACCGATTCTTCACATGCTCGTCCCTGGTAAATGAAAACAAGTGGCTGAACTATCTTTGCATTGAACACAGCGTCTTCTCGACATGATGCTATGATGAAGTATTTGAATCATAGATTTGAATGTGTTCACTCCCGTCTGCGCACGCAGTAACTGAGCGCCGCCAATTACCTCTCTACGTCACGATGTAACAGCTAAAACAAACTTCAAAACCATTCAGTTCATAGACAATTCAAAAACAATTCATTTCAGAGACTCAGAGTCGACTCTCACTTTTGAAAGACAATAACTTTATATACGGTGCACTTTCAGATATAAATCTTCGCAGGATGTTTTAATTCCCTTAGAGCTATAGTCCACACCATATGAACAATCATTTTCAAAAATCCATGATAGGGGCTCTTTAATAATTGCTCAGACTTGCAGAAGAAAAGACCTGACACATGGCACTGACAATTCGTGTGTGTGAGAGAGAGAGAGAGAGAGAGAGAAGTTGAACAGATCTTTATTGTTACATTAATTCCAGGATTTACAACACTATACATACAGTCGGCGACGCGTCATAGTTGGGGACGTGGTCGGCGTGGGGGAAAGCAGCGCGACCATCCTATGTATTTGAATGACAAAAATGTCATATTGCGAGTCATTTAAGCCTGCCGACCGGCAATGGTACATTGCAAAATGAACTGTAATAGGTTATGATTGCCCTTATTTAATTAAAAACTGGGTCAATGACCCAACCAAATGGCCGGGGGTGTCGTTTCCAGACTATTATATCTGGTTGAATCTCTCCGATATACGAGACCATCAGTGTTTTATCCGAAATGACAAACACATGGTGACCTCTTGGGTCTGGCAGGAAGTATTGAGATTTTCGGGAATACCGCCATCACTTTTAGCCAATTATGTGCTAAAAGGTAGATAGTCCTGCCAAGTACCATTCACCACTCATGATCACCCCCAACTTGTGAGGGAAGCATCGGTCGATAGCATTATGCGTCGACAAGAAGCCCCACAAAACTGGGCTTGGGCGAGGGACCAAGGTTCTTCGACATGACCGAAGCACGAAGGCAAAGTTGACCTTGATCATGCGAAACGTTTTTCTCCTCGGAGAAAACCCCTTGGTCCTGAGCCATCACTGCATGGGTCTCATGTACAGAACGCCATAAGTAATTACGTTGGACGCAACTGCCATGATATATACCCCATTTACTGCTGTAAAAGGCTACACCTAGAAAAGTGGTCCTCAGAGCACACTCTTCTTGGCGTTAAACAACAACCCCCAACATCTTTAAATGAGACCGAACGACATCTCAATGCCGAACTGCCACAAGCTCAGATTGAGCTAGGATCAATCAATCATTGATAGTATAATACGCAAATGCCCTGGAGTCCAGAGGAGCCAGAGCTGCATCCACGCATATTGAAAACAAAGGTGTGGGGTGAGAAACCTTGGCTGAATATGAGAACCCGATATTGGTATGCTTCGCCCCCGAAAGCAAACCTCAGGAACCTCCTGTGATGAGGATGCATATCTCTAACTGGCTAGACTGTTCTGTTTTGCACCTTTTGCTGCGAGGAGCTTAATAGGCCGAGACTGCTCTCGTCCAGCAGTCTCAGGAACATTGGTGAGGAAGAAACCTCTGGAACACCGCTGAATGGATTATTTCATAGTTTTCTTGAAAGCGGAGCGTCCAGAAGAACAGACATATTAATATCTTTATTTTCCATTATCTTTATATCGGAAAAACATATATATATATACATATAATTCTGTGGCCACCAGCGGGAACAACCGAACTGGCAGCACTGCGACCCTCCTCAGAGAGTCGCTCCTCACACTCATTCCATACCCACCAGGGCTGCCGAATAAAAATGTATTCATTATTTATGATGGCTGGTGGGTAACGTCGGGGTTAAAAACGATGACACCGACTCGGGAGAGCGAAAGCTCGCAAGCGTCTCTTTAACACTAGAAGTGCCAGAATTCCAAAACTACTAGAACGGCCACAAACGGTCATTTTGACCGTTAGATTCAAAACAGTGTTGATGAATAATTTTCGTAATTATTTTTGTCAACCATATTTTTTCAAAGACGAAAACGAGACGATAACTAAATAAAAACTAGGTTTGAATGACAAAAACTATGACGGAAATGTTAGATAGTGACGATTTGCGACGCGGTCAAGGCTATAATAATAGGACTCGCAGAACTGAACAGCCAATGCAGCAAAACAAACAGCGCAGGACAGGGTAGCAGAGCTCACCATCATCCGACATGAATGGAACATCTGGATCGGCCGTGTCTGATGATAGCAGCCCTCTCTTTTTCCTTGATGTGACTCTGAATCACTCTCTGATGAGGAGGAAATGTTAACTTGCACCCAGGAAACGTCGCTGTCACTTTCCACCTCCGATTGTTCCCCTGCATCCGAATTATAGATAACTGTAGTCCGGTTTTATTTGCTTATTTCTGATCAACAACTAATGTAGAAATTATTATATAGCAAACACCGCTACAGAGGTGACCGGACGGACCATTCTGTTGACAGTTGAGAGAGAACACGATCAACCGCGGGATATTTAACAAAAAAATACCGCAAAATTCAGTGCGGTCAATATGACCGTCTATGGCCGAAATAGGTAAATATGTTCATTTTTTTTTGTTTTGCCTTACGTTTACGTAACTTAATTTATATGAAAAGCATTTTAAATGAAAATACAGACAATTTTAGGAAAAGTCAGGTACCAGCAGGATTTTATTATTTTTTTCAACAAAGTTATTATAGATATAAAATTCAAAACGGTCAAAATGACCGTTGTGGCCGTTCTAGTGTTAACCCGAGGCATTGAAATACAGTACCAAAACATTGCTATAATTAGACATCTGGGCAGGGGCGGCTCGCCCATAGAGGGTGCTGGGGCGCCGCCCTCCCTCCGACCTGTCTGTCTGTTTTTTTAATATATATTATAATTTATCATTTTGAAAAATAATCTGTGTTAATTATATGCTAATAATGGTTTTACTTTGAAAAGTGTTTTGAACTCACCAGAATGATATTTGCATTCACTAAGCCAATAGGCTGTCTTCTCAGGGCGCCAGTTCGCTCAGCCCCACAGTGCTGGAATTTAAACCAATGGTTCCCCGGTTGCTATGCAAAAAAGTTTATATTTCGCCAATCAGCGTCGTCAAATTTTATGGTTTGGGGGCGCTGAAAATATCAGATTAGGGGAGTGCACCGTGCACGCGCACCACGGGACATTTTTTTTTTACCTCAGATGAGAGCAGAATGGCAGCGCCAGTGACGTCGAGTGGAAATAATGTAAAGTTAGTCGTGGGAATTGATCTGTCTGTCTCTGTCACTTACTCACTCACACACACATAAACACTGTTTCACACACATTTGATATTAAAATGGTTATAGGAATATTAATACCTGTGTGTTTGCTTTGTTTTTTGATGTTTTTAAGTTCTGAGCTAGATTACTGTGTTTCATACTAGTTAAAATCAACTTTCTTCTCATACTTGGGTGTTACCCTCAAGAATGTTGTCCCACCCTCTCTTTCAGAGCCTTTTCTCTCTCTCTTTCTCTAGTATCAACACATTGTTATCCATTATCCAATTGTCAATTTGTCAAAAATATGTAGTCTACAGCTGGGGATTGATTAAACTAGATTGTTGTATTACCTATTATTTTTTTTTGTATTACCTATATTATAATTTATCAATATTATGCGTTTGCACTTTTTCTGTCAGCACACAGAGCATAATAAACATGCAACTTGTTCATTATCATTAACTGTCAAACTGTTATTATTATTATTGTATTATTTGACCATTGGTATTGACCGGTTTAAGTTATTTTATTGGTATAGGTAAGGGCATGGCCTAAGGGCTAAAATGCACCAGAATGCAGGAAATCACATCTACTAAATTCAAAATTTTCTGGGGGGGAAACCCCAGACCCCCCTCTTATTCAGCCCCCCCTACAATAATTTGCACCAGCCGCCACTGCATCTGGGGATTAAACACATAATATAAACCCCAATGAGGAGGCTGAGATAAAAAAAAGTTTTCTAGTTTTTAAGATAAATTTAATCTAAAAACTCTTATTTATTTTTCAATCTCATAATGTTCAGCTAGCCAGTAAAATTTTAACTGGCAAAAGCATAAAAAAGCTCCTCTTAAAAGCTCCTCTTTATTCAGCAGATATGAGCTGACTTATTTATTCATCATTCATTTAAAACTCAAACATCTGCATTTCTCTTAACATTTTTATTTGTTTTGTACTCTTTCTTTTTAAAACAAAACACTAACGATACCAATTCCTCGGAACTGGAAATCGCAGTCCACTAGATCTGGCATGTGAAAGCTGAGATAGAGCTGAGCCCGTCCCAACCCCCGCTGTCAGATCCGTTTGCGAACCCCGAAATGCGAGTCGTCTTCGTGCCTCGGCAACAGAGAGACCCGCGCGGTGAACGCGAACCGAAACGTCCTCCTCGGAGAACGCCCGGCGGGAGCGGACAGCTTCTGGCAATGCCCACAGTCAGCAGCTCCCTCGAGAACTGACCGCTGACATGCTCCACTCCCAAACAAATAGCTGATGTGTGTGTCCCCACCCGTGATGTAACGAGGGCAGGGAACCACACACCGTCTATAATCTTGCTTGCCATAAATATAGATAGTGATATATATTTCTTTTCTTGGCTTTGACAAACAACAATAAATTGACAAGGACAGAGTACAGAGATCGCTTGCTGAAGACTACAGAAGCTGTCGCGGTCTGATCTCAAGGGTGCTTTATAGTTTCCTGGTCGATGACGTCACCTGACGTCCTACTCTCTCATTGGACTGATTGTACAGACGCTTCATGACGCAATCACGCAGAGCGTTCCCATCGCGTTTGACAACGCAGCTCGAAGTTCCCTTGAAAGGGAGCTCTGCATGGCACACTTTTAGTTATGACTTGTTAAACTATAATTTGTCAGGAAATGGAGTTTTTAAAAGTTAAAGGGTCAGAGAGATACTTATTTAGTAACACAATACTTGGGCTATCTGTTAAATAATTTCAAACAGCTCTCATATTAACAACTATCCAAACTGTTATAGACCTAAAATAGCTTTTGTAGCCCTATATGTCACTCTTAAATGTCAGAGAAGAGGACAGAATCAGAGATTATTTAGAAAATAGAAAATTGTACTTTGCATATTATAGGCTACTGTAAAAACACATAATTAAAGTTGATTTTAGTTGATCAATATGAAAATTATTTTCATTTCATGAATATAGTGACCAAAATTATCATATACACAGAATCTTGTTCAATAAAGCCTAATACACAATTAAAATCAATTCACCAAGTTAATAACATTAAAGATTTGTTTTAAAGGAGTGTCTTATATTTTACCTACTAAACTAAAAAAAAAAGGTTAACACAAAAAAGTTTTTATAAAAAGATAAACCTCATATTTCAGCATTTAAATCAACTCTATAAAAAGAATGAGTCAATAAAGATCCTGACATGTATAATGCACAGTAGCTTATTTTTATTATTAATAGTAAAATTCGGTCCGATTTGCCCATGGCTGTCGTTGCTATAATACAACCATGCACTGCGCTCTCCACAACGACAGAGAAGTTTTAGTAGCTAATGTATTTCCACCACAGAAAAACGCTTGCTGTAGCACTACTAAAAGATTTATTTACGGAGAAGAGAAAAAAACACCCAAGTGTTTGGGTGCACGTGCTGAAAAGTTTATGAGCGCGCTTCCCGTGCGCCTATTTGAAATAACGACCTCGAGCGCGCAAAAGACGCGATCCGTGAACTAATCAGGAGACCCCCTTGACATCGCTTCTGTGAACGACTCCCTCTCAGCAAGCAGGGGCGCCATTGCCAATAATTGAATCGAAATGATAAAAAATAGAAAACCTTCGCGGCACAGAGTATTTTTTTAAACTGCTCATTAACTTAACTGTTAAATTAGTACTCAAAAACACAAATAATAATGTATAAATTCACTTTGTTTTTCATATTTCTGTAACTGCATGGTCTCTGCCATCAGTTTAGCATTCACCAGTTGGTTAACTTGAACCAAACTTTTAGACATCAATATAAAAACAATAAATACACTTCAAAGAATGGCATTTGCCATTTTTCACAGCCTTGACTCATTCAACATGTATTTCCATGACAATTTACTAATTTAACACCTGGTAAGGGGAGATATAGTCAATTAAAGACACAGGACACGGAGAGCGGCGGCAACATCTTCTGGGTCTCTGATTAGAGATTCACAATCAGTCCTGATACTTTCTGAACACACTCATGATTCATGATCTTACTTTAGTGATGGCGCTTCATCTAGTGGAAGTGTAGCAGTGATGATGGTCACATGACTGAATATGGACACAGAGATGGACGTTCATCTGCACATCCTCAGTGTCTCAGGAGTCACAATAAACACACTAAATAAAGTCATGATTGTGTAACTCTAGTGTATATGAGTGTGTTGTCAGCACAAGCTGTTGTAAATCCTGCCCACTTCTTTGCATTGTCAGCACATGCTTCAGTGCTCTGAGAGTGTTTATAGTGCTGTGAGTTTAACACTTCATGACTGAGAGCAGAACACACACACTCTTCATCATCACACAAGACTAAACTACAACTATGAACAACATCTGCATCTTCATCTGGACCATTGCACTGTTTATTCAAGGTTTGTGTAAAACAATTTTTACAATAATTATAAATTCAAAAATCAAAAATTATATCTATTTATCATATACTGTATATCATCATATATAATTTTCATTTTTGTTTGTGTTTTCTTTCAGAGTGTAGAGGACAGATCACTGTAACTCAGAGTCCATCAATATCAGCAGTTCAACCAGGAGAACAAGTCAGAATAAACTGTAAAACCAGCAGTAATGTGTATGTGTCGAGTGGTTATCATTTTTTATCCTGGTACTTACAGAAACCTGGAGAAGCTCCTAAACTCCTGATTTATCTGGCATCAAACCGTTATACTGGAACTCCATCTAGATTCAGTGGCAGTGGATCTGGCAGTGATTTTACTCTGAGCATCAGTGGAGTCCAGACTGAAGATACAGGAGATTATTACTGTCAGAGTTATCACAGTGGTGGTGTGTTCACACAGTGATAAAGAGTCGTACAAAAACCTCTGTCAGTCAGACGTCACAGTGACTGCACTGATACAGCTGAGAGAAACTGCAGCTGCTGATGGAGGATCACACACTACACAATATCAATGTCTAGCAAACTTTATTATGACTTTAAAGGTAAATGTAAAATATACGATTTTCTCTATGCTAAAATTGTCACGGTTCATGGATCCGTGTGTTCATTTTGTGTATCTTGTGTGTTTGTAGGTGTTGGGTCTGTGTGTGTGTGTGTGTGTGTGTGTGTGTGTGTGTGTGTGTGAGAGAGAGAGAGAGAGAGAGAGAGAGAGAGAGAGAGAGAGAGAGACTATTTATTGAAAGTGTTTGTTGACTTTTTTGGTCATGGTTGAGACAAGCTGTTTTGTTGTTGAGGTTTTGTTCAAACCAACCATCGAATATACCCTCTCAGCATCAGCATTAGGATGCAGAAGCACTAAAACCAAGACTGCGATCTTTGATAGCCTCCCAAATGGGTTCAAGCATCGTCTCCTCCTCAGGAGTCACTCAGGACCTTTTCTGAACAGAACAAGAGATCCAGCAAAATTCAGATCAGTTTGAGCCAATATCCCTCTTGCTTCGACAGCTCTTTGTGTATGGTTCTCAGGTGCGATCTCTTCAAGCATCTGTACTATTGCAGGAAACCTGTCCATAACATTGCAACATGCTATGTGCCTACAGGCCCAACGTGTGTCACTTGCTGCTGGAGTTCCCTTGTGCACCATCAAACATCTCCCGCTGCACTTCCAGCCATTTGTTATGTCCATAAGACCCAGACATGAATACATGCAGTCGTTCCAATAATGAGCAGAAGTTTCCTGCATCTGCCATACTTTTTACAGCGTCTACTATAACTAAGTTCAAGCAGTGTGCACTACTGTGGCATGTTTGGCTTCTTCTTTAATTTCAGCTTGAACACCTGCATGTCCCCGCACATCACTGCTACGCCATCGTAGCCCTGGCCTACAAGGTTTTTCTTGTGCTCCAGCCCATGGTACTCAAGGAAGAAGATAATCTCGTCACTTCAGGCGGCAGCATCCTGGTGTTCTGCCCCTTCAAACTCTAGAAAACTTCCATGAAACACACTGTTGTGGAAAACATTTTAATATAGTATTGATTTTCAGCCTCCTGCTTCTTCTTTTGCTCATCCATTAGTCCAAACATTGAAGTATTTTTATCCATAGTTTTCTTGTTTTCTGTCCATACGAACATTGCCTTTACATGGCCTTCAGATCTGGCCTGAGAACAGAAACCACTGTCTTTCATTGTAGGCTTTTTCCAGTTACGATAACCCTCGAATGAGGTGAAAACTGTCCTTGGAGCATCGGGGAGGAAAAATGGCCACCAGCAAAACAGTAACGGCATCTTTCGAGTGCGAGTAATCTAACCAGGGATGAGATTTGAGGAGAAACTGTTGGCCATTCGCTGCACTGGCACCTCACGCCCGGACTTGGATACGTCTAGAAGAAGGAGGAGAGGAAAGGTTCACATCTAAACTAATTAAACAATATTACTAGTAAAAACATAATCAATTAGGAACTGTCATTGATTAGTTTAAACCAGACGTGTCAAGTAACGAAGTACAAAAACATTGTTACTAGGGATGCAAATTATCGATTAATTCATTAACCTTATCAATCGATTAACGATTAACTGATAAGCGGCTATTTTCCTGAGAATGTACATTTCTCACTGTATCAATAGTGTCTTAACATAAAAAGCGAAATATTGCTGTTACGTTCCCCAGCCCGCTGTGTGTTTCTACACATCTGAGTTTCTCTTGCTCTTAATTATAGATGAGCTACACCTGAGCAGCAGCCGCATACTCGAGCTACAATCGCTTTCCGGACCCACACCTGAGGGCACACAGAGCCTGAGAACGAGAGCCTGAGTCGATGCACTGCCGTGCTGTCTGTCGTAGGAGCTTTTGCAGTCCACCCCGGGAATCAGAAGCGCTCCGCCTTTGTAACTAATCTGTCTGTTTCGTGAAGCTATCCGGTACTTGTTGACCGACCTACTAAATAAACATACCCCTATTTTTGACACGAGCTGGCCGGTGTGCGTCTCTCCTCTATGTTCAGGGTGGCGTCCGTCCGCCCGTAACATATTGGAACGTAACAATTGCTTATATACTGAATAAAAATGCATGTTATATTGCTCAAATGATGTTTTATTGTAACAGTTGGGATATGGTACAGAATGGCATTTATGTAGTTTAACAAATTAAGTATGCATAGAAAATTTAAATACATAAATATTCGTGCACTGGCTCACCTCTTGCAAACATTTAGCAAGATAAAATAAATGTTAATAAAAATCCATATGGGTAGGCTTAGCCTTAATATATTAAGTCTATATATAATAATCTGTCTGGTAAACTACTTGTATAAAAAAATGTAAACATTAGCAGCAGCTCTTATAATCCCCCTTGGTGTGAGAAAGGTCACAGTAAGATTACCAGACCTGGAAATGTCAAATATAAAACTGAAGGGATGTCCATTTTCACAAATTCCCATGATTGATCGTCATTTAAATTAACAATCAATTATGCGTCTGCTGCAGTGGGTGGCGTACGGCCAAAAGCTGGACAGGGTCTCTGCTACTGCTCAAAACGCTATGTTCCTCACCAAATTAAAGAGAATGGTTTTTAATCTAAATAAAGGGCTAGTAGGATTGTAAAATGTTTCAATATTATAGATAATTAAATTAAATTAATTATTTAATAATCAAATATAACGACTCATAGAACGTGTCACCAACGCCGCCTCAGATGCCTGCTTGTCAGAATGTGTTGTGGACGCGCACTGAAAACAGCAACCAAACACAATGAATTCACAACCATTTAATAAAATAGTGTTCTGATGTTATCTAAGATGACAGTCACAAATGAATCATTGTTATTATTAGTAGTGCATTTCTGCTTGAGCAGCGCGGGCTGAATGAATAACCGATGAGCACTTTCGTTATTTAAATCAAAGAAACACAACCGATATGAGATTAGTCAGATATATACCAAATGAACATATATTACAAATAATATCTTCACAAAATGACGTGAATTCGCAAGTGAACTTGAACCACGTTATGTGACATTCAGAATGACTGAATGTTGTGCACTCGCTCTTTCTGGAACAACGCGACAGGGCAACTAAACCCAAATTATTCACCACGTTTTATTACAATATTGTTCTCTTTATAATGTTATGTAATATGACACTCGCAATAGTAATTATTAGTCGTGCATTGCCGTTTGAGCCAAAGATCACGCTTCAATTCTTCACAAAATTCATCCAATATGTGTCACGACACACAGGGGACAGAAGATCCAATCTGCAGATGTTTATTATAAAGGGCAATCCAAAATCATAGTCTTCCAGTCAAAATCCAAATAATCAAACCAAACATGAAAACTAAACATGAACCAACTAGGAAACAGACCAAAGAAGTGGTGCCATCTAACAACGAATCCGTACACATACTAACACAGACAGGGAATAAATACACAGATCTAACAAGACTAACAATGAACAGCTGGGAACAATGATGACGGGAAACAGCTGAGTGCAATGAACTGATGAGTGACAGTGACAGACAGAATGCTGGGAAATGAAGTCAATAGTGAAGGACACCTTAAACACGAAGACCTCTAGTGACAAACAAGGGAACACAACCAGACACTGTGACAATATGAGATAAATCAGATATAAGGCATAACGTTACACATAATAAACTATTACAACTTACATTTGCATTAAACAAAAGGCTGCGAATACACACGCAAACGTAGTCATGATGAAGTCCCAAACATAACTCCGGCGCGCTCGCTTACATGTTCCGCGGTTGAGCAGCAGGCACACGCATAGACCTGGTTAATCGATGATAGATAAGTTTGATCGATTCATGTATTATCGACAATTAATCGATAATCGATTTATCGTTGACATCCCTAATTGTTAGCTTACTTAATTAGACATTTTTGTTATCTATACTTTAGTAATTCTTTTTCAGCCGACTTACATTTCCACTCAATTATCTGTTCTGTCCACTCCATATATTTTAAAAATAGTCTAGTTACTCCTATTTAATTTCAGCTTGTTTTTTATTCCGGCTTGTCATCCTTAAATTATAAAAATAAATAAAAAATCAGAGCAAAAACATGCAATTATTAATTTGAGCAATAGATCTAAAATACATTCTACACAAAATATAAAAACTCATCTCCCATCTCATCACACTTTCACACTGACAACTTTCCCTAATTATTAAACCTCTACATGCATTCGGTTTGCTCTACCATTTATTAGTAGTGATTTACAGTTTGTTTACTGAACTATATACCTGAGCATTCAGTATTGTGCAATATAGCATTCAGAAGGTGATGGACATTTTGGGGGGAAAGAAGTGCTGCATTTTATCATTTAAACGTGACTTTTCATGAACATCCTATAATCCAACCCACTGCGCAATGTGACGTTAGAGCAGGGGTCGGGAACCTATGGCTCGCGAGCCATATATGGCTCTTTTCAGGATTTTATATGGCTCTCCCAATTTTCAAATGCTGACTGAAAAGGTCTCTCAAAAAGTAAAATATTAATAGACAATTTGAGATGCACCATGCAGCACTTGTTAATCACTTGTTTATGATGCCCGTTTCTCAATTTGTGTGGTGTCATAACACCGGACGAGAAGCGTCTCATTAGGACAGAAGTATCGCACACCGGACGAGAAGCGCGCGCCGCGTCTAGGAAAGAGGTAGCCTATTGCACACCGGACGCGCAAGTTTATGGCCGGCAATATTGTAATGTTTAAACTAAAGACATTATGGAATTAAGATAATGTCTGTACTATGTTATAATTGTACTGTACAATTAAATACAATCGTTGAAGTCTGCAGAACACTTTACCTCAGCAATTCTCATTTAAGCAGCTGATTTCTGAAAATGAATGTAAAAGTAAATATAAATTGCAGCACACAGTGAAGTCAGTATGTAGCCTACATTAACGACGGTTTGATACAAATAAAAGTAAATTTTATATAAAACTATGTAAATGGCGCTCTGTGGCAAAGCAGGATTTCGAACAAGGTTCTTCTGAGCCGTTGCTGGGCTCCGCGGACAGACACTGAATGTGCCGCCGGTCACCACTCCTAGGGGGCTGTTAACACCTGGCCACTTCATGCGTTTTCTCAGATCGGATAGCTATCTGATTTATCAAAACGATTCCATTTACACGCTGGTCACATAAATGTGTTTTTGCAAAACGGATATAGGCCTAAATCCGATCTTCAATTCACGCGCTATGCAGATTTAATGAAGTGCGCGTCACCGAAAGCAACAGATATGAGCCGAAATTTGATCTTTGGCTAATTTCAAAAAAAGCAAAGACAGCAATAAAGAGAGCGGCAACAGTCCTGGTAAGATCATTTCTTTTCTTTAGACTACTTTTATGGTAGTGTTAATCGTCTGCATCTTACTTTCACTTTGATTTGCGATGCGGCGCGTTGGCTTGGCGTTCAGCTGCTCATCTGAGGTAATGCGTGTCGCAGTAGCGTCGTCATATCTGACTAAAATAGCATGACATATAGCCTATAATACGCTCTCACACGTTTATTTCTTAGCATTTTTGGGAGGAGTAAAATTTACATATGTGGTTTCAACAACCAGATGCATTTACACATGTCCAGTTTCGTCTGGAATGCGGCCCAGACCACCTCCTGAAGTGGTTTGAGCGATCGGATTCAAATCCGTCTCAAATGCGTTTCGGGGGGCATTTACACCTGGTCTTTTCACGATCGGATCGCTATCCGATCTCAGAAAACGCTTGAAGTGGCCAGGTGTAAACGGCGGAGTCATAGGGAATAAAGTGTTTGAATTTTAAATGAGGCGCTGCGCTTCTCGTCCAGTGTGCTAAGAAACCAGCATGTCAGTGATCAAAATATCAGAAATCCCCAGTCTCCCTGAAGCATATTGAGCGTCTCCGGTCTCCCTGATGCCCGAAAATTAGTTAAAATCTCCCGGAATAGAGCGACATAGAACATGCTGCTGTGTTATGTGCCTCGCGAAAGCTAGTCAGCCCCACCCCACACACATTTTTTTTTTTTTTTTTTTGTGGAAAAAAGTGTTGTTGTAACGTTATATAACTACCAGAACTGCTACTAGTGCAAGTCGTATATTACTACTGTTGTTATTATATATTACTGTTGTAAATTTGTCTAATATACGAGTGTAAACTTTGCTCTGGCTCTTTTGAAAAAATTCTCAATTTTGTTTAGTTTTTTTGGCTCTTCTTGGTAAAAAGGTTCCCGACCCCTGCGTTAGAGTGACGTCTTTTCTATGTCATTTTTGGACGTCCAATTTTGGTCCACTGAAGGGGGTGTTTTGTAACGCCAGTCGACATCTTTATTCGACGTCTTTTGCACGTCTAATATTGACGTCGGTGGGACCAAATGTGGTCGTTATCTGTACCAAGTATTTATATTTATGCATCTGGCAGATGCTTTTATCCACAGTGACTTATATTGCATTACACATTTACCGTTTCACAAGCACCAACGCTCTACTGTTTGAGCTGCAGCATTACACCTTCACATGTGTCAATTACCACCTTCTGCTTGAGACAATCAAATGCGGTTTTTGGAAAACTATCTTAAATAATTATAAATAATCTGTATTCATATGTATTAATCATGTTGACAATAACAATGTTGATATTTGTAAAACCCGTAACAGACGTCCAAATGAGGTCCAAAAAATGACCCAGTTCAACGGTCAAATGTTGAACGTCAACATGGCGTCCAAATTGGGTCATGGTTGGACGTCCAAATAGTGGACCTAGTTTGGACGACGAATAGATGTCCAGAATTGGTCATGGACAGACAGACCCAATATAGACATGATCTGCACGTCTATCGGACATCCAGTGTTCAGACTATTGTATATTTAAGGTGCTTATCTGCTTATCTAACAGCAGCGCCTCAAGTGTCTTGTCATTACTTTTATGTGGGGAACTTTAGTTTGCCTTTAAGGGTGAGATGTGATCACGGTATGGAAATTATACATGTTGCATGTTTCATATTGGAAATAACGGGATTAAACAGTCGTAGTGTTATTATGGGTGTTTCGGTACACAACCAAAGGATTGAGAGACTACAAGTCAATAGAGTTGTATCTAGACACTTTATTAACATTTTTTACTTCATGGAGGAACAGGTTATACTGGATCCATTGAATGAAGTACATTTATTTTGTTTGCATTGTTTATTTTTTTTACCAAGAATTGAAAGGTCAGTAACAGAATTTGTCCACCAGAGCAACAACCATGGCCTCTCCACAGCAGGGGGGCAGACACCTCTTCAGCTGTGGTACGCAGGTGTCATAAACAACAGAGGAAACACCCGGTTATAAGTGACATCTTAGACGTTGGCAACTATTGTGGCATTGACGAAGAAGGGCCATTCCCTGAACTTCAGACCAATAATAATGTTATAATTCCAGACATTGATGTAACCTTTAATGACACAACAATGAACATTATTCGACAAGTGAATCAACTTGAAAATGATGGGAACCATGGAATAGATGTTTTCATTCTCTTTTGCAATTACGTCAGTGAATAACATGGGAGTTATGTTAAAATAGTTAATGATTATAAATGTCTGCAAGAAAAGGCTTCTATAAAATACATTAACATTAACCAGGCAGTGATATAATGATACCATAGATGAAGTTATGGTGGACAGATTTACTGTAATAAAAGCTTTAATGAAGCGCATGGATGGCAATGAATATGTCCTTTAGCAAAACTCCTGATGAGCACTGACACTTTTCGGATCAAGGACAGTTTATGAAGCTGAAAAGAAAAAACAAAATGCTTCAACAATATGGTAAAATATAAATGACTATTTTCAATATAGGTTGTGCATATATCAGAGATCCTGACTCCACATGAAGACTTTCAGAAACTGAGACAGAGTACAGGGTGCACCTCGCTGACACGTCCTACACATGCCTGAACACCAACACCCAGAGACAGTGATGAAGAGGACATCACCAGGAGGATCAGGAGACAGGGAACACCAGGGAAGACATGGAGACAGATGTTTCACCAAGACCGGAAGAATGTCAGTGCCCATGGGAAGATGTGGAGAACTTGGCCACGGATCGAACACGTTGGAGGACACTAGTGATGATGATGATGATGATGAGTTTATCCACAGCTGTGGGATATTTTTATCTAGAGAGTGTTGCATAATTCAATGTTAAATGCATTTATGTAATAAGTTCACTGATATGTGGGAATGACCAAAAGTATGTCTTTAATAGCAAGCAATAATCATGTGAACTTGTTTAAAAATGACACGATTTACATGCAAACGGGACCGTTATCAGTAATGTAACTGATCATGACCAAATAATCGAGTATCTGATGTCATGTGACAAGTCAGATGAGCTTTCCCACTCTTGCAAACAGAGGAAGGTTATGATGTGTGGAGAGACGTCATGTATCACTCGAACATGAACACACACGGGTTAATTTGTGATCATTTTAAAGAATACAATGAAATTAATATAAACTTTCTGACAGTGTGTGGGACATCCGACTACTTTCCAAGAAGGGGCAAAACTGAATTACAAATATGGCCATAAATATGAATTGAGGCAGTAGCCAATGACAGCAGGAGTAAAAGCTGCAGGATTATGTACGAGTATACAAATATGTACGAGTGTTGAATGAATTTGACAACTTGTTAAATCCATTATGATACCAAACATAAAACCTACCATAAGTTCAGTGTCAAGGACAGGACTGACTACAGTCAGTTTTCACAATTTGGCTAAAACCGGTGAAGCTGTAACACCGGCTCAAGAAATAGCTAAGCGGAACAAGCCGTTTAGTGACGGAGAATTTGTGCGAGACTGCATGTTGAAAGTGGCCGTACAAACATGTTGCTCACATATGATGGTAGTCCTGGTAGTGCTGAATAGAGTAACGACACAAATCAAGCGTAGCGTCAGTTCTGGCAGGTCATGTTAGTGAAGCTCTCATCAGTGACTCTCGGCTGATCCTCGTCTACTACAGGAATACGACTCTATCACTGTATACATATATAAGCTCCTTCAGTATTATCAGCAGCTGTGGCGTTTCTCAGGAGCGATTACCCTCCTCCCTCCCCAGCTCCTCCTGTCTCAGGCAGGGTTTGGCATTTGATTCCCCTAAAACACTTTAAAATCTTGAATGAATGATATCTGCATACCTTGATGTTGAAACCCACCGCCAGTCCAAACTGTTGCTAACTGTCAATCATATTTGACGATAGTGGGCCTGACAGAAATGACATTCATATGTTTATAAGTAACTGGAAGGTATGTCAAAATATTTTAAGGACCCCAAAACCACGTTGGATGCCTAAAGGTTAAGTAAGTTCAGTGATGGTTAATTTCTGTTGTAAATTAATTTACTTCATTTATCTATACAGCCGCTCTGGAGAATATGAGCGTAATATATTGATGGATATAAAGTGTTTTTGTTTATTGCTCAGGAATTGTCAGTTAAATGACCCATTTATATCTGTAGTGTTTTATCTCATTACAGCTGTAATTATAGCGCTAGATCTACAGCTAAACTTCTTTAAATGCCACATACGGCCCAGCTCCGGCTGACAGGATCTGTGTGCAAGCTTGAGGACCAAACCCCAAGAGCTTTATTTGTGAAACATTTCACATGTAAATGTGAAGCAGAAGTGAAAGTGTTCCAGTCCAGATGATGTGACCAATCAGAGAGTGAGACTGAAAGTCCATTTGCATTGTCAGGGTGGAGTGATTGTGATCTCTCAGAATAGAGCAGCTCTGTCTCCAGAGACCATGTTCAAACCCCAAGAGCTTTATTTGACATTTACTGCCACATCAACCTTCTGAAAAGCTCCTGCATCTTCATCTGTTAGTTGAATGATGTTGTCAGACACAAAGTGAACTTGTTGAGAAGCTTTATTGAATGTTGCAGCAAACACACACACACAAACACACACACACACTGTTTGAGTATTGAGTTGTAAAGCACTCCAGCTGCAGCACTAGACTCATGTGAATCCTGCCTGACACAGGACACTCAGATACGGCTCATCTTCAGGAGAGAAACATCAGCACTCAGAGCTCTTGTGGAACGAGACCTCATGAGGAGCTCCATCATGTGTTACTCTGCAGACGTACAGCTCTCCCTCTTCCCAGCGTGCTTTGCTGAGGGTCAGGACGCTACTGCGGCTGTAGCGGCCGTCCTGCTGGCTCTCTGCGCTGGTCAGAACCCCCTCGGTGACCTCTGACCCGTCCAGTGTCCAGCTCACCAGCGCCCCCTGTGGAGAGTAAGAGCTGAGCAGGCAGAGCAGTGCGGCTGAGTCTCCAGAGATCTGCAGAGAAGAGGGCGGCAGCAGAGACACTGAGGGCTTCACTGTGGGACCAGCTGCAGGAGACACACACACACACACACACACACACACCGCATGAATCAAACTAAACATCGGAATACACAGACTGCTTTTATTCAATTTAATTGGATATCCCAAAAGTTAGTTTGAGCTCAAGTGAGATATTCAACAAATAAAAAACTCAATGTAAAAGTTTGACTCAAGCTCACATAAAAAGAAATGTATATAACTTATAAGAACTAGAAAACAACGTCTGTGTTTGTATTATAAAGCACTGAATTATAAGCACAACATGAGCAAAAGAGATTCAGTATCATTGACTGAACTACAGAAAGGAGCAACATTTACATTCTGATGTCAAATCTCTTTTTACATGTATGATTTCTACAATAAAAGATGAACTAAATATGAACTCAATGTAGAAATAAATGAAGGAGAAACAAACCTGTAATAAACTGAATAAACTCATAGTGAGACACAGTATAGAGATATGCTTAGAATTGTATTGATTTTTTTTGTTGACAGGAATAATGCTATTCTGATAATAATATCTTAGTTTTAGATTAAATAATTATACAAAAATATCAGTAACACTTTAATTAAAGCCTTTATACATATTGCATTATAAAGGTATTTTTAATGCATTAATTAAATATTGTTTTACTCATTATAATGCATGTATGATCTCATCAATAATTGTAACCAAGGCTTTAACACATTATAATATTATCTATTCATTTTCACACTCATGACAAACAACCAATTTCAGATGAAACAAGGAATTTAAAATATTATAATACATTTTAAATGTGGTTGCAATTATTTAAGAAAATATATACTGCATTATAACATACATTATGAAATACTTTATAATGTATCGTACATTAAAGCTTGAAGTAAATTTTTACCACAATATCTAATCATCAAAATAACCATTTATTATTAACAACTGTAAAACACTTTCTGAAATCTAAATTATATTTTTATTAGGTGATTAAATGGACAGACTTACTGATCACCAGTTTAGTTCCTCCACCGAATGTCCACCACAGTGATCCAATCTAATGAAACACTCGTACAAAAACCTCTATTCCACTCGAGTGAACACACACTCCAGCAGAGAGAGAGAAACAACACTTCAACACACTGATATTAGAAGATCCTCAGCTCTTCTCAACACTCACTCATTCAGATTTGACTTAATGCTTTCTGATATAACACTGTTTAAAGAAATATATGGGATGAGCTGTGACCTCTGAGGTGACCTTTGACCTCTTTGATCATGGATGATGTTGTGTTTGAGTTTCTCATAATGATGCTTCTGTTCTTCATATGCAGATCAATCATCATGATTGACAGAAAAACCTGCAGCTTCACACTTCAATCTTCAGTGAGAATCTGTTCAAATAATGACTTTATTGAATATTAGAGCCAAAGTCAATAGAAAGTGTGACAATGAAGATCTCAAAGTTGTGTTTTGCATGTTTTCATATTCAAGGTGTGTTATAAAAGTATCTGGACTGGTTCTGAATCTCATGAAACGTGAACAAGCTCTAATATGTGTCCATCTTTAACAGCCTGTTTCTTCTCCATCTGATGATTTCAGACACACATGAGGCTTCATGATAGATGGAGTGACACCATGAACTCTGATTAGAGATTCACAATCAGTCCTGATACTTTCTGAACACACTCATGATTCATGATCTTACTTTAGTGATGGCGCTTCATCTAGTGGAAGTGTAGCAGTGATGATGGTCACATGACTGAATATGGACACAGAGATGGACGTTCATCTGCACATCCTCAGTGTCTCAGGAGTCACAATAAACACACTAAATAAAGTCATGATTGTGTAACTCTAGTGTATATGAGTGTGTTGTCAGCACAAGCTGTTGTAAATCCTGCCCACTTCTTTGCATTGTCAGCACATGCTTCAGTGCTCTGAGAGTGTTTATAGTGCTGTGAGTTTAACACTTCATGACTGAGAGCAGAACACACACACTCTTCATCATCACACAAGACTAAACTACAACTATGAACAACATCTGCATCTTCATCTGGACCATTGCACTGTTTGCTCAAGGTTGTTACTTTTTAATATAAATATAATATGCCATTGTTGTTTTGATTATTTTAATATACAAATATAAGGTGATTAACAAACTGACTGACTTTCTTTTCTCTTCTTCAGAATCCAGAGGAGTGACTCTGACTCAACCTGAAGTTGAAACTGTCCAACTGAGTCAAACAGCAACAATAGAGTGTCATATAGATGTAGGAATATATGACGATCGTTTAGCCTGGTATCAGCAGAAACCTGGAGAAGCTCCTAAACTCCTGATTTATTGGATAAACAGCCGTTATTCTGGAACTCCATCTAGATTCAGTGGCAGTGGAACAAGACATACTGGACGAGATTTTACTCTGATTATCAGTGGAGTCCAGACTGAAGATACAGGAGATTATTACTGTCAGAGTTATCACAGTGGTGGTGTGTTCACACAGTGATAAAGAGTCGTACAAAAACCTCTGTCAGTCAGACGTCACAGTGACTGCACTGATACAGCTGAGAGAAACTGCAGCTGCTGATGGAGGATCACACACACTACACAATATCAATGTCTAGTTCAAAGTTTCTAAAGACTTTAAAGGTAAATGCAATATAAGATGTTTATTTAATGCTAAAATATATTAACCCAGTTCATTGTTCATTGACTAATATTAGTTTGTCATTCATGTGTGTATCCCTCTCGAATGCAGGACCGACATGCAGATTTTAGACAGATCTTTCATATGAATTACAATTTACAATAATATAGCATGAAAATTGAACAACGTTAACATATACATAAGGTAAATAAATGGTGAAATAAATAATAACCAACAACAAAAATCACAATAATTAAACTAATGACAAAAGGTGCACAAACTCTATTACATGTTATATTTCAGCACTACAGAGAAAAATGGTTATTCACGTTTATTTGTGCAAAAATGTGAGAAACGGTTAATTTGAAAACTGCACTCGCCTAGAGCTCTTTATCTCAAGTCATCAATGACAGAATCAAAAGCCAAGTTTGAGACTCATGATGGCGGATGCTGATCTCTGCTGGTCCACTTAGACTCTCTCGGCTCATGGTAGACCTCATGTGTGTGTTAATCTCCTCTCCGCAGCCGCTGCAGTCACTGATACTCTCAGTGCACACACACACACACACACACACACACGTTTGGCCAGATTTCTTGCAGTCGCTTTTCATGATAAAACTCAAGAATCTCCATGGTGGTCTTGTTGGTTGATGGTAGGTCAGGGAAACTTCTCATTTCAAGAGCGAGTTGTTTTCCTACTAGGTCTGACTATCCACCATTACTTAAAGTGCCGCTTAGTGTTTCACACACATTTTTAATTTTAGGGAAGTTGACAAGAACAGCAAACTCCTCCTTGACCTCTGCCAAGGTCTTGAACCTCTCCTCCAGTGACACAATGGCCACATCCACCAGTTTTTCTCGATTATTTACACACATTTCGTGCAAGTATGCCTCATACACTCAGAACTCTACACACAAATCTAAAAACACTCACACAATCGGCAAAACCCCTCAATTCTGCTGCAAAATGAAACTTTACATTCAAAACAATGTTATATATTCTCTAAATGGTATTTTGTTTTCAAATGACACACACAAACCATCATATGAATAGACATTTATAAGAACCAGTTGAACACTGATGTGCTCAATGGAAAACACTATGATCAATGGAAAACACTTTTTCTCCATTCATCATACAGTTTTTCTCAATTGTTTACACACATTTTCTGGTACTTAAGACACAATGACCACAACATGCAACTCATTCACCAACCCCCTGAACCAATTCTGCTGAACTACAAGCACAATTCCTGCTTTACACTCAAATTGCAGTCCTAAAACACACTTTTTTCAAAACACTGCACACAAATTCTCTGCATTTGGCACAATTTTCATGCAGAAAATCTCTTGTTTTCATGAGGAACACACTGCCATTCAGATATTCACACTGACTCGTCACACGGGCAAACACATTTCACACAGTTTTACAATTAGCAATCAGAGCTTTAGCATAAAATACCAAAACCAAAGAGAGGATGATTTTTTTCATTTCTTTTTTTACTGTAACAGCATAACAAATTCTGTTGTTTTATATGTAGACCACTGTATGTGCAACTTTGTGTTGGTTGGGGTGTACAAAATGTGGGATATCTCCCATTGATTTTGTGGGAAAAAATATATATTTGTTACCGTGTATTTGTGTAATCTGGGTATAAAAACAATATTCTCAAATATTTTACAAAACACTATGTATGTAATGTCTGTAGTAAGTGTAACACTGAACAAAAAAAGGCCCATTTTTGCCCATTGCTTGAACACATTTAGCAAAATTTCACTCATTGTGCCAAAACTCTACACACAAGTAAACGTGACACAACACTGGGAAATATACCGTTCACATCTGTGTCAAATTGAAACTCTACAATCAAAACCTAACATTCCTTTGTCAAAATGTAACTCTGATGACAAAATGACACATACTTGCACCTTATGCTAACACTTTCAGAACAGAGGGAACACACTAGGCTACTTTATATAAAACACTGCAGTTTCTGATTTTGACTGTTTATTCAGAAGGCATATTTTCAGGAGGAACATTTTCAAAACAACCAAAAAAAGCAAACAGGCCTACTCAATATTGTACATTGCAGCACTGTACATTGCAGTAAGATTCAGATAAAGCAATATATACTGTGTAAATATATATATATATATATATATATACTGTAATAGAAATAACACTATATACAGTATATTACAGTATACATACATTATGGAGAGCATCTAGAAATGTGAGTATATGTTGGCTGTTGTATGCACTATAGAGCATATTACTGCACTATAGTGCTACACATACCGTCTGTAGACGGTTTTAGGTTTTAGGCCCTCTGCTATTCTCAATATATATGCTGCCACTTGGTAATATTATAAGAAAACATGGAATTAACTTCCACTGTTATGCTGACGACACTCAATTATATATTTCATCACGACCAGATGAAAACACTAACTCATCTAAAATGACAGAGTGTCTCAAAGATATAAAATGCTGGATGACGCGTAATTTTCTGCTATAAAATTCAGATAAAACGGAGGTATTACTTATTGGTCTACTCACAAAACCTCTCACAATACAACTTTAATATAGACGGATGTCCTGTTACTTTATCCACTACAGTAAAAGACCTGGGTGTTATACTAGACCGCAACTTGTCGTTCGAAAATCATATTTCATATGTTACAAGAACAGCCTTTTTCCACCTTAGAAACATTGCTAAGCTGCGTAACATGCTATCTGTTTCTGATGCTGAAAAATTAGTTCACGCATTCATGACCTCGAGACTAGATTACTGTAATGCTTTATTAGCCGGTTGTCCTGCATCCTCAATAAACAAGCTACAGTTAGTACAAAATGCAGCTGCTAGAGTTCTTACTAGGTCAAGAAAATATGATCATATAACACCGATTTTATCATCTCTACACTGGTTACCTATTAAGTTCCGTATCAACTACAAAATACTACTACTAACCTATAAAGCCCTAAATGGTTCAGCTCCTATGTACTTAAGGGACCTTCTCTCGCCCTACAATCCACCGCGCTCCTTAAGATCACTAAATTCAAGGCTTCTGGTCATTCCTAGGATATCGAAGTCCAGTAAAGGAGGGAGGGCGTTCTCGCATTTAGCTCCAAAACTCTGGAATGGCCTTCCCGATACGGTCCGAGGCTCTGACTCGCTGACACAGTTTAAAACTAGATTAAAGACGCATCTCTTTAGTCAAGCATTCACATAATGCTTACCTTCTAGTCCTCTGTTATGCCATACGGAACCGTTTGCCACTGAAACGCATTTCCGCGACAGTGGGGCTCGACAGCCTTAGTCAAACGGGTCGGCGCGTATGGTTGGGTTGCGGAGAGTTTGTGAGATAGTGGTTTCTAACACCGACTCCCGTATAATGGAAATCATTATGAACATCAGCTATGCTAATTATTTCCCATCTGCCTTTCTGCTGTTATCTCGGGACAAGCGTCGTCGGAAAAATGGCGTTCGTTAGGTCCAGTTTTGTGTCCAGCCTCTCACGGGGATTTCGGATGCCCCAACGTCTGTGATGAGAGGACCAACGCCTGTGAAGAGACGACTCAATGCCTGCGATGTGTTATGGCGCCATTTTATATATAAACAATATTTATATTTAATATTTATATTTAAACAATATGAATGTAAGCCAGAGGAGAACTGGCCCCCGACTGAGCCTGGGTTCTCCCAAGGTTTTTTCTCCATCCAATCTGATGGAGTTTTGGTTCCTTGCCACTGTCGCCTTTTGCTTTTTGGCTTGCTCAGTTGGGGTTATTTAGTGTTTAGCAATGTTGTTGATCTGTGTTGTACTACTTTCATGTTATCACTGTGAAGCTGCTTTGATACAATCTGTATTGTGAAAAGCGCTATACAAATAAATGTGACTTGACTTGACTATTTCGGGTGACAATTTAGGGTCTCACTCTATTGGCGGATTTGTTGAAAACTTTAGTGTGAGCCATTATTTCTGCAGGTATTGTGATATAAAAAGATCCAGTTTTGAGAGCTCTCCATTATTGTGTGGCAACAAGCGTACAGAACAGTCTTTTCTGAATCATCTACAAGAATTAGAAAACACTGGTACAAATTCTGAATTTGGTATCAAGTCAAACTCTCCTTTTAACCAACTGTCCTTCTTCCATGTTTGTCAGCCTGGATTACCCCCATGTCTTGGCCATGACCTGTTTGAAGGCATTGTTTCCTGTGACCTTAGTTTGTTGATTGGTCATGTAGTTGAGGAGAAACATTTCAACTATAGACAACTCAACAGGTGCAAAGATCAGTTCAGCTATCAGGGAAATGATGCCCAGGACAAACCAGCCGATGTTTCACCAGGTAGCAGAAGACTTAGTGGACTTGCAGTCCAGAACTGGTGCTTTCTGCGTTTGCTCCCACTCCTAATAGGAGATAGGATTAGGAATCCATGTGAGAATGCTGCCTGGCAACTTGTGCTGCAGCTCAGAGAAATTGTAGAGCTCATTTGTGCACCAGCAATCACTACAGATCAGGTCGCTTATCTTAAAATACTCATTGAGGAGTATATCTACTTTCGAAGGCAGCTCTTTCCCAATGAGCCCCTGAAGCCCAAACACCACTATTTACTTCATTATCCAGAGCTCATTACCCACTTTGGTCCCCTTATTCGCCTTTGGACACTCAGGTTTGAGAGTAAGCACACATTCTTCAAAAGATGTGCTAGGAAGTTACATAATTTCAAGAACATCTGCAGGACAGTCGCAGAGAGACACCAGCTCTTCCAGGCATACTTGAGTGCAGGTGAAATGTTTCAGCCGAGTGTGTTCCTGGATAAAGAGATGACATTTTTATGTAAATGACTACAGTGACAAAATCCGAGAGGCTGTTGTTGGTTTGCATTTTGAATCTAAAGATACAGTAGCATCTTACACAGTGATGGTGAAGGGCACATCATACAAAAAGGGCATGTTTATTTAGCTGGGGAAAACTGAAGAAGAGTTGGAGGTTGGCAAGATAGAGCTGGTCATTGTGCACCATGGCTCTGTGTCCTTTGTCTCTGAAAAATATTGTTTTTTTAAGTTGAGGGACATTGGGGTCTATAGTGTTTTGGGACACCTCAAGAGCAGTTTGTTTGCATTAGGCATGATGATCTACTGGATTATTATCCTTTGTCAGCCTACACAATGTGTGACATTACAATGATCTGTCTCCATCACTCCTTTCCAGAAACATGGCTCCAGCACAGGAGGAGCTCAGGAGGGCTGTCTTGGCAGTACTTCCGGACCTCCCCGCAGAAACACTAACTACCTTGATGGCAGGCCTGGAGGAACTTGGTGTGGAGAACAAGGAGGACATGAGCCTTCTAAGTGGTCGTCTACTTGGAGTGACACAAGGCACTTTTATCCTTCATACTATTTAATCATTTAACTGTTTTTAATTCTAAGCATATTAGGCTACACACCGAAATGTTCACAGTTGAACTTGTTAACCTAGGGTGCGTTTGTAAATTCGCTCTGCTACACTCTTGACGGTTCGGAAACTGCGCTCAGAGTTAATTAATGAACGCACCCCCTAATCTCTTAAAGCAATCTCTAGACTACTTTTATGGTGCCACTCCCATCATTACTCCACCATGTGAAAGCCACTTTCGTTTTATGCCCTAAAAGATCAGTCGTACGTATTGAATCTTTACCTCCGTACTTACCGTCTGAAAGAAGGCGTATCGTTGGTGGAGTCGCCGTGGGGCGAAGTAGTGACGTTCGGTCAGAAACTAGCTATAACTGAAGAAGACCTAGAGAAGACGCTGAAGTACATCAACTTCGTGCTCATTACTATATTGTGTTCAATAAAGATTGTTACTCCTTTGAAATGATCTCCGCCTCTGTCGTCTTTCTGTCGCGCACCTGTGGCGTCGGCTCCTCACGGTGGTGTCTGGTCAGAAGGCGACTGGTCATCCGAGTCCGCCCCGGCCTGCACCGGTCACACTTTTACTTACACTTGAGTAACATTTAGCAAGGGGCATCTGTACTTTTACTCTGTCCGCCTCTGCTTTTAAAGACAAGTTTACAAAAGAAGAAACTGTTTCAATCTAAAACACACATGTATGTACTTAATTTCACTTAAACACTATCAAACCCCTATTTTCAAAATTAGAAAACGTTATATTCCCTGTACAAAAGATCGAACTCACCATTCTAGAAAATACAGCAAGAGTTGGATATTGTCTGATTTCAACAATAGTTTTTGTTCCACAGGATCAAATCCATGATCTACAGTTACGGTCATTCATTAGACAACAGAGAACAGACTCTATTCAAATTAAAACATACCATGTTAAAATGAGCTAAAACAGCTAAAAAAAAAAAAACTAAAAAAACCCCACATGGTTCAGTAGTATTGGACCAAAACTAAACATTGTGTCTTTTTAATGATGATTCAACTTATCAATTTACTATGGTAGAGACTCTCCAAGACAAAAAAAATTAATACAGATAGGGAAGACATCTAAAATGTGTAAAATGTGTATTATCTGGGGCAGATAATAATGGATAAAATAAAACTGGGGGTAAGAAATAAGGATCGGAGGCTAAAATACAAATTTTCTCCAGGTATCTCTGTCTCTCCGTCTCAGTCAAATGGGCAGTTTGGGCGGCCGTACCGGGCGAGATCGGGCGTAAATATGGCGGCGTTCGGTTTGGAGTGACGTAGGTGGCATCTATGAATAGCCTAGTAACATGTTTCATTTTGGCAAGACTGCTTGTCCTTTAATTCAACCCTTTTGACTTGATATCTATCATTGTCTAGCCTTGTCTGTCTTCTGATGGGCGTAGGTTATAAAAGTGTGTAAAATCAACCTTGTATCACATTCTCCTACTGACAGCTCATCATGGCATCCGCATCCAAGAGAATCAAACTGGACGAGGACGACACGTGTGTAACCGGATACTTACACAACGTGTCCATAATTATATAATCAGCATTTAAAAAACAGATATTGCAGATTGACAACTACCACCAAGTTGCCGTTTTTTTGCGTTGAAAAAAGAGATCTTTTCATCCGAGCGCAAAACTGTAAATCGTCAGTTAAATTGACTGGAATTACAAAATAACCAAGTAAGTATTTAATCAACTTTCTAAGATTGTTTTATTTTCATACAAACAGAAGTCTATATTTATGTCTAATTTCATTATGTCTTCCTTTTAGGTCGTTCAGGTGAGGGCTTGGACATAATATGTGGAAGAAGAACACGCCTGACGGTGGTCAACGACCTGCAGATTGACCACAGAGACCCTCCAAATAAATCTAAACGGACCGTGGAGGAGGTTAAAAAATGTCCCAAAAGCAACATGTAAGTTCTTAAATAAATTATATTATTTTAAATTATACTTAAAAACTGCTGGAACAGCTGGAAACTCAGAGCGCTCAGGTGGAGGACCTCACCGCAGGATAAAGCTACAGCTCTGGGATGATCAAATTGGACTGATTTGCTACGGAAAATGCGACCAGTTCACCTCTTTGACCACAAGGGAATTTGATGGAGAACTGTTTATTACAACAACGAAAGAAACCGAAATCCAAGAAATCCCATCATGGCCTGGGCTGGGTGACATAACTCCTCACAAAGAAACAGAGCAACCGGTAACAGCTGTGTCCGGCGTCATTAACCGGCCGAGGTCGCTGTGTCCCGCAACTGAGGGAATTGCACATTTTGGCAGTCTGAGTTTTTTCCCAAAAACAAATTTCACCGTTGCCAAAAATGAAACATGCTGCAAAAAACGTCCATGTCCAAATCCACTGCCACAGCACACATCACTCTTTTCTAAACTTGTAGAGGATGGACAGGACGTGGAGGAGGACTTCCTTATTAAAAGTGAACATTCAAAACGACAATGTCGTTGCAGTGGAAATTGTCGCTGAAAGTCCATGAAATCCTCTCCACAACCGCCCGCAGTCGCAGCACTAATGCCAGAAGGTTTTCCAAAGCCTGCTTCTTAATTACTCTATATTAAACAAAGAAATGTTCATTTTAATTAGAAAACTTCAATTGTTCAAAAATAATTTCAATAAATGTTAAAAATGTTAATGTTAAACTTTCTATTTGGACCTAAACAAATAATGTTCATGTTAAAACTAAAGTTAAATTAAAATTTTTAATTTAAAAAAAATTTAATTTTGCATTGCATATAGCCTATAAACAGCCTTTTTTGTTGTTGTATTTTTAATAGCCTATTTCTCAATAATTTTCTGTTCTTTATGTTTAAATTTCATTTATTTGTGTTGTATTGATATTATTATTGTTACTTTCTTTGTTTTGTTGCTTATTTTCAATAAACTGTTCTGTTTTTGCAACTGTAATCTCGTGCTGACTTTTTATTACACATTACAGGCTACACAAATTTACTAGACTTCGGCTACAATATTTAAAGCATAGCTACAATGAGCTACACATAGGCTTACACCTTAAGAAAAATAATATTTAAAAATACCATAGTCATTTAAAATAATTTTTGTATATTTGACAAATATATTTACTGATATTGCTCTAACATTTCATTGTGGTATTCATAGTGAATTACACCTTTACAAAAAAAAGACTTCTTCCTCAACACTATCATAATGTTATCAAAGACATCTTGGAGTCAACATGTCAAAGAATTATACACCTTAATAATTACTTTTCCTCTCAGACAATCCAGCCATTTTAGACTATTTCATATAATTAATCTAATAAATATTTAGTAGCCTACATATATTTTCACTTCTGACATTTGAATATAGAGAGACTGCAACACCTGAAATGTTTGTCAGATTAGAGAGACGTCCAAAATGTGTCCAGCTGGAGAACCTGATCTAGAGTTTCATGACTGAACTCCATATTTATTAGAAATGTTTACATTATTACACAAATACTGTCACAACGGCTGATTCTTGAGTTGTGATCATGGTTTCTTAATCATTTTTATTATACTTTATATATATGAAGTATCACAACCTTCTTTAGATGTAAATGTGGAGCAGAAGTGAAAGTGTTCCAGTCCAGATGATGTGACCAATCAGAGAGTGAGACTGAAAGCCCATTTGCATTGTCAGGGTGGAGTGATTGTGATCTCTCAGAATAGAGCAGCTCTGTCTCCAGAGACCATGTTCAAACCCCAAGAGCTTTATTTGACATTTACTGCCACATCAACCTTCTGAAAAGCTCCTGCATCTTCATCTGTTAGTTGAATGATGTTGTCAGACACAAAGTGAACTTGTTGTAAAGCGTTATTGAATGTTGCAGCAAACACACACACACACACACACACACACACACGCACACACACACATACACACACAGTGCTTTAGAAATAAAGTTTACTTTCTGACTTGGATTGTATGCATATTCAGTGTTTGTATATAATGTGTGTGTGAGTATATATATAGATAGATAGATAGATAGATAGATAGATAGATAGATAGATAGATAGATACTTAACAAGCAAAAGACACGTAGCAGTATTTTACATTTTTCCACATCTGTGTGTAGTTTGGTGTGTACTCTAATTTAACATTAAAGTGTTTTATATGTCATTGTGTCTGTTTATGTTATAAATGCTTGAAAGTTACATTATCTTCACAATGCTTTCAGGTTCAGAAGTTGTTGGAGTCCCAGTGGTCAAAGGTCTACTGCATGCTAGGGATGATTCTGACATGAATCAGGATTATCTGTTCTACATTGATTTGTTGCTGTTTGTTGGTTAGGCCACGTTCAGGCCTGTTCTAATTCTTGTGTTCAATTGTTCTACTAACATTTATAAGGCATTTATATCTCATCATTGAGGGTAAGTACACAGTAATTGTTTTGCATGTTTTTTGAATGCTATACTTTAAAGGATTGGTATGTACCAAAATGCAGAAGTACAGCAAAATATGTACAAATATGTATTAATTTCGACAAGAGTGATGGATCCATTTTGATGCATGAAGCTGTAAATTACCCATGTAATCTAGCACTTGTGTAATGGTAATGCATTAGCATACCACACCTCTAATATTATAAAGAGTCTTGACATGTTCAAGTTCAGGTTCAAGTTAGTTTATTTCTATTAAACTAACTTGAACTTGTGTTCTATGGGTTTGCATGCATTTACATTACTACGTAATAACACATTTACTAAGGGACAGTACTACAGGGTTTTAAAATGACATTACATTTTTCTGTGTTAGGGAGGCGTAAACCACCAGCAACACTCTTAAAACCAGTCCGGCCTGATGAATATAGTGCTACTGCATCTCCACATCCAGGTTAGTATATGGACGTGTACACATGCCGACTCTATTGTAAGGATATGCCTGTTTCTGATCAGTGTTATTGTTTTTCACCAATTCCATTCACTCCAGTGAGGGTTCCTTTGCCAGTACCTCCAGAGTTGCTTGAATTGGGGTTATCGACAAGCAAGACCACATCGCCTTTGAGACCAGTGCAGGAAACCATGCTTTGTCAATGTAAGGACTTAATGTAACATCATTTTACTTAATAAAATTTAAAACAGATTTAACATATGTTACAAATGTAATGCTCATCTATGACTAATGTCAACCATGTCATCCTGCCGCCTTCCTCCCAGTGACCTCTACACAGTCTATAGCCTCTACTCCTCCCTCAGGCCCCCTTGCAGCTGCTGTCCAGTCAGGACTCCTTGCAGCCTCTACTCCACCCACAGCACTCCCTGCAGCCTCTGCTGGATACCCCTCAACTCAGTTAGAGGAGAAGCCAGCACATCCACCACTGCCAGGCTATGAGCAAGATGTAAGCCAATGGAACTGCTCTCACCAGCAGAGAATCTGGATGAAAACAGAAATGGAAAACCTGGGACTGTGGCCAGGCTCTAGAATGGTGAGACATCCAATGAACATGATCTCCTTGTGGCGTTACCCACCTCAGCCTGAGCTTATTGATTCTGTCTATAAGTTGCCATCACCAAAATACTTTCAACTTCATCCATTCTTCATTTGGAAACCAGAGCACCCCATTATGGAAAGAGTCCACAACAACTACACTCTGCCATGTCTGAACGGCTGTCCAAATCCTCAAGTTGTCTCATCAGGAGTTGGACGACCCCGTGTCATTATTGGTACAAGCAGCCAGTACTATATGCTGGCCTCTCGGCTCACCTGTAAAGTCTGTAAAAAGTACTGGTTTGCAGACAAACCCCAATGGATGGAGATGCTGCCAAGTCGATTCTGCAACATTTTTCCAGCTTTTCTGACGCACAAGAAGGCCATATGTAAGACTGTGATGGATGAGTTGCGGCGCACAGGAAAGTCTCCCAATGATATGGCCAATCAGTTGAACGAAGCTCTCCACCTCAGGTATGAGCATGCACACCTGGCTTACCTGTCCACAGTTAAGAATGTGCTGGATGGAGACAGGGGACTTTATGGTCAGCAGACCATCACAGGGGCACTAAGAGCAGCAAATACTCCTGCTCCATTTGGTGAGTATGGTGATGTGGTCGGCTGGTTTGGAGTAACAGTCTCACCCCACTACTTGGTTGACTGCCTCATTCAGGAGTACCATAGGCAGGAGAGCACACTCAATCTGCTCCTTCAAGGCACATTTGGACAAGTATTAAGGGCTGACCATACCCGCAAAGTGGCCTGGAAGGTTGTGCTTGCATCAGGTACTATGTCATCATACGCTGTGATGAATGAAAACTGGATGATCTTGTCCTGGGTGATGCTGCAGTCTGAATGTGATAAATCCCTGCAGCCAATGTATGAGGGGCTATCCCGTCGTTACATTTTTGCAGGACTGCCAAAAGCCAACTACCAGTGGGTTGACAGGTAAGAAACTAGCCATAATATTTTCCTTCCCACCTACAGTATAATATATTTGTAAAGAAATCAAAATATAGTATTTCAAATACATCCTATTTATGTGAATGTTTAATATTTTAAATATATTTCTCTTTGTGTGTGGAACAGAGATTGCTGTGCTGCCTTCAGGATCCCAAACCCTGATCCGCAGGAGCACCTCCTCTGGGATTCTTGGAAGACCACTGAGGCTATAGTGACTGCGGCAACCTCTGGGAATCTCATCAACACCTGTGCCTCCCGCAAAGAATATAATAGCGACATCAACATCAAGCTGGACTTATTCCACTGCATGCGGCGATTCTCCAGAGAGTGTACTTCTGAGCACCATCCACTGCACAGTGCTTTCTGCAAGTTTCTGTCAGCAGCTTTTAGTGTTGTGGACCAGACGGACCTACAGAGACTGAAGCAGGCTTATGTCTTCTGTGGGATAGTGCCTGCAAATCCAACAAAGAAGCACATCAGGGAGCACTGTCGCACTAGGGTCCCACACCCCAAAGAGCTGCTGGAGAGAGTGGAGAGCGTTCTCCAAAAAATTCTTTTTAGAATGCGATCCTGATGGTGGGCCACTTTTCAAACCATCGATGTTGAAGGTGTGGAGGATTCAGCGAGTCCACATCCTCAGAGGCTGCCTCAGTGACCCAGAAATTGAAGAGGGGATCCTCTATAGGCATGGTGGAACGGTCCAGCTGAACCATGTGAAGGGGGAGTCAGCAGCTGTACCCGTGTGGATCCCTGTGAGAGGCACCTCTCAGCAGGAGGGGTTCCATTTCCATCAGGCAAAATGGGTCACAGGCACTCAAGTATCCACAGAACTTTTCCAGGCGCAGGGCATGATTGGAGTGGCTCGCTGGAATTTCCAGCGCCTCGTGGACATGAAGCAGCCTGGAGTGAAGCTGCCTGCAGTTTTTGATCCTTTGCTGATTATGGAATTGAACAAGCTCTCAGACGAGGTGACAGGCCAGGCCAAGTACCCTGCCTTACTTGTTTCACAGACAGACACCAGAGAAAGGTTTGGACTACAGTATGTGGAGCCTGGTTGTCGTCCTGTCCCCCTGGACTGGGACAAGCACAAGTCCCAGAAGGTACCTGTTGCAGGGGAGGGAGAGCATCAGTCCTCACAGCCGTCTGCACTCAGTGAGACCACACACCTGAGGAGGTGAGGGAGGAACACTTTGTTCAGGTAAACTTGACTGCTGTACTTACAAATATCCCCAATCACTAAAATACAAAATCTAACTATGTAATTACTGATTGTAATCCAAATTATATACCCTATGCTCCAGGATGACATCTTTGGTGTGATTTCTCCTGGCTCACAAACAATGATCCAGCCTGCACAGCCCACCAATGTAAAAGGTGATTCAGCTCACATATTCTTCCCTTAATTATTCCTTATTTATATTAATATTACAGATATTTCGGAGATAATAGTAAAAATTATTAAATTTTTATGTCCCTTTTCCTCTCTTTTAGATGAGATGACGCCACCACTGCCCTTTGCACCCTCTCCACGAGCTGCTCGCACAGGTTCCATCAAGGCAGGGGGTCTACTTTTTGTCCTGGACCATTTTCGGTGGACACAGCCCATGAAGGATTCCATTGATGGTCTTCTGGCAAAGTACCGTGGGCAGAAAGACCTTCTCACCCAGGTAGATGCAGAGTATGCTGCCATTGTGCAGGTTGCCTCCAGGGATCCCAATAGCCTCTTGCACCCCACCACAAAACAACATATCTCACGTTACGTGAAACACCTGGCTAAGATGACGAACACAAGTTCATCTCTGAACACCAGTCCAGAGAAACTCCTAGAGACCCAGCAACTGTGGCATCAACTCACAAGAGGTAGTGAAACTGTAAGTGTTCCAGTGGTAACCCTCCCACCTGCCCCAGTGAACCCACCCATAAATAAGCCCCAGGAGTCCCCGCTAACTAAGATTGAGATTGAACAGATGGTGAAAGAGATTGTGGAGAAACAGCAGCAGCAACAACAGCAGCCTGTTAAAAAGAGGACCCGGAACTGTCTTGCTTGTGGTCAGCCAAAGTCACGTTACCTTGGTGATGGCTCCTCCATTCATTTTTTTTATCAGTCTGGGAGCGTGAAGTACTTTTACTGCTCTACAAAGGTACACCAGGTGTATGCAGCGGAAGGCCTCACCAATCCTCGAATGCCGTTTGCTGACTTTGCTGAAACACCTTTTTTTAATCGAGAGCTACAGGCCGCAAAGCAGCGCTCTGCAGCGGTAAGACAGGTAATGGAAGAGCGGGGAAAGAGAAAGGCCATGGAGCAGCATCCCACTGGTCGCCTCTGTAGGTTCTGCCACAAGCCCCTCAAACAAGGCCCAGATAGTCCACATACACATACTGGGTTCCCTGGTGTGGCAGGGAAATATGTATATTGTCCTGCCAAAGTGTTTTCCCTATATCGGACAGAGGGGATGACTCACGAGATGACTTGGGGAGAGTTCTGTCAATCTTCCTTTTATGAGGCAGAAAGGAAGAGATGGGTAGCAGAAAAGGGAAAGTGACTGCCCTCATGTTTCCTGGTTTTAAATGTATATATTGTAATTATTGTATCATAAAAAAATAAATCTGTATCTTGTTTGTGTTGGATATCCTTATTTGTTTTTCTGAGTTTTTGTTTGTTTGTTTACTTTAGAATGCCATGTTGGTCCATGCTTGATTGTAAAATTTTAAAAAGTATGCTAATACAGTATGCTTAACTTTTACTGTTACATGCATAATTTGTCAGTTAAAATGTTATTTGGGTGACGGAAAGCACTACTTTTAATCTTATGTAATTGTAAATACTTTGCATTTCACCTGTAAGATTTTTTGTGCATATAATATTTCTTAAGCATGTTATTATATTGTTCTTACTTTTTATTAGTGTGTTACTTTTGGCACAATCATATTTATAACTACTGTATACATGCACATTGGTAGTAGCATAATCTTTGTTTAACTGAAAAAGTACTGTGTAGCCTGTTTCAGCCTGTTTCTTTTTTATTCTTTCATAGACCTTTGTTCAGTAGGCATTTGATTTCATATATTATTTATTTTAGTCATGTTGAGATTTTCCCATATTTGTTTTTTTACATTTGTTCATTTAATCCAATTGCCTTGGTTCACATTATTGTGTACTTAACATGTACTGTACATAGTGTTGTTGTATAATTACTCTTTTAAAATAAAAGTATTATTTTTAATTGTATATTGTCACGGGGTGAAGAAACACTCGACAAGGCTGGCTTTGTGAAAAGGCCCCAGAGGGTGGATTTATTTACAATCAAATAAAGTTGGTGAAAGAAGTTCAGATGGCTTGGGGTGGCTGGTGCTTTAAGTGCTCTTCCGTGCTCAATTCAAATGAAAGTGGGTTTCCAAAACGTGCTCCACAAATGATGGGCTGTCGGTCACTCGCTGCTTTCTGAGGAGAATAGAGAGAAAGGTTAGACCAGCACTTCCATTCAGTTCGAGACTAGTGTCTGTCTGTTTGCTAAGCATGTGCTGCTTATGTGGCTGTGGGCTGATTGGGAGCAGCTGTGACCGATCAGCCAGCGATGAGGACGTGCAGGTGTTTTGTGTTGGTTGCCAGGGCGACGCTGCTTCCTCTGAGGGTGCTCGTCACATTCCCCCCCCCTAAGCGTCGTTCTGGTCCTGTGAACGAATGGAGACAGCAGGGGTGAACTATGGGAGGGTTGGGAATGACCCCTGACAGACCTGCATAAGCTGTCCAGATCCGTGAGAGGCCATCGGCGTTCGCGTTGGCGACCCCGGCCCGATGTCGTACCTCAAAGTGGAAGTCCTGTAGCGCTAGAAACCAGCGAGTCACCCTGGCATTGGTGTCCTTGGTGCGGGCCATCCACTGCAGGGGAGCGTGGTCTGTGACCAGGGTGAACTTGCGGCCCAGGAGGTAGTACCGGAGCTCCAGGACTGCCCACTTGATAGCCAGGGCTTCCTTCTCCACGGCAGCGTACTTCCTCTCGGCCGGGGACAGCTTCCTGCTGATATAAATGATCGGATGCTCCTCACCTTCCTGGATTTGGGACAGGATGGCTCCCAGTCCTGTGTCGGAGGCATCCGTCTGCAGCAGAAAGGGGCAGCTGAAATCGGGAGCGCGGAGTACGGGTGAGGACGTAAGCGCTGCTTTGACCCGGGCGAAGGCCTCCTCGACCGCTGGGGTCCAGCATACTTTCTCTGGCTGCCCCTTCCTGGTCAGGTCTGTCAGGGGGGCGGCTAAAGAGGAGAAGTTGGGGATAAAACATCGGTAATAACCCGCCAACCCCAAGAAGGCTCGTACCTGGGTCTTCGTCCGGGTTTCGGGGCAGTGTGGATGGCCTCTACTTTCTTTTCCTGCGGCCGTATGAGGCCTCGTCCGACTTGGAAACCCAGGTACTTGGCCTCGGAGAGGGCTAGGTGACATTTTCGGGGATTGGCGGTGAGTCCAGCCCGCCGGAGTTCTGAGAGCACCCTCCGCAGACGATCCAAATGTTCCTCCCATGCCTCGGAGTGGATCACCACGTCATCTAGGTAGGCCGCTGCGTATGCCTGGTGGGGCCGCAGGATGATGTCCATCATTCTCTGGAATGTCGCAGGGGCCCCGTGCAGGCCAAAGGGAAGGGTCCGGTAATGCCAGTGGCCACTGGGAGTCGAGAAGGCAGTCTTCGGCTTAGCAGCTTCAGAGAGTGGTACCTGCCAATAGCCCTTGGTGAGGTCTAGGGTGCTGATGTACCGGGCCCTTCCGAGGCGGTCCAGCAGTTCGTCGACCCGAGGCATAGGTACCCGTCAAATTCAGAGACTTCGTTCAGGCGGCGGAAATCATTACAAAAAGCATCCGGCTTTGGACCATTACAATGGGACTGGACCACGGACTCCGGGATGGTTCAATAACCCCCAACTTCAGCATTTGTTGGATCTCATCCTCAATAGCCTGCCGACGAGCTTCGGGGATACGGTAGGGCCGTTGCCTGACAATGACTCCAGGGGATGTCTTGATGTCGTGCTGGATCACGCTGGTCCGCCCGGGCTGGGTAGAGAACACATCCTGGAACTGACTGACCAGGTGAGAGATGAGGGTTGACGTCAACAACCACAGGTTCGGTGAGACTCAAGGCAGCCAGCTGGTCCCGCGTCCCCACCCACTTCTTTAGGAGGTTGACATGGTAGAGTTGGTCCGCCTGCCGCCGACCAGGTTGCCTCAGCCTGTACGTGACGGGTCCAATTCTTTCCAGTACCGTATATGGCCCTTTCCAGGAGGCCAGGAACTTGCAGGCAGAGCTGGGGACCAGGACCATGACGCGGTCTCCGGGCTGGAATTCTCGTGGTTGGGCTTGCCCTGTCATAGTGGCGTTGCTGCGCTTGCTGGGCCTTGCAGAGGTGTTCGTGGACCAATGGCATTACTCGATCGATCCGTTCTCTCATCTGTCGAACATGTTCGATGATAGTACGATGAGGGGCAGGCTGCTGCTCCCAAGCTTCCCTGGCGACATCCAGGAGTCCACGTGGTTGACGACCGAACAAGAGCTCAAAGGGGGTGAACCCAGTTGAGGCCTGGGGAACTTCGCGGATTCCAAAGAGCACGTAGGGAATCATGAGGTCCCAATCCCGCTTATCCTCTGCCGTCACTCGTCTAAGCATCTGCTTAAGGGTCTGGTTGAACCTCTCCACGAGTCCGTCCGTCTGGGGGTGGTAGACTGTGGTCCTCAACTGTTTCACCCGTAGCAGCCTGCAGAGATCCGCCATCAGCCGAGACATGAACGGGGTCCCCTGGTCAGTCAGGATCTCCGAGGGGAGACCGACTCGGCTGGCCAACAGAAACAGCTCCTGGGCGATGGACTTTGCGGTGGCCTTACGTAGGGGCACTGCTTCTGGGTACCGGGTGGCATAGTCGACGATCACCAGGATGTGTTCGTGCCCCCGGGCAGACTTTGGCAACGGCCCAACTATGTCCATTCCAATCCGCTCGAAGGGCACTTCGATGATCAGCAACGGGATGAGCGGGCTGGGGGGAGGGGTCCGGGACGACGTGACCTGGCAAGTCGGGCAGGCTTGGCAGAACCGCTTCACTTTGGCCTCTAGGCCCGGCCAGAGAAAACGGTCGCGGATGCGCTGAGTGGTGTTGGGTGCCCCGAGGTGTCCTGCCATGGGATGGGAATGCGCCAGCTCTAGGATGGTTCCGGTCTTGGCTCTAGGAACAACCAGTAATTTCTTCTCCTCCCCCCTCCGCTGAGCGACACAGTACAGCAGGCCATTCTCAACGACAAAATGCGGGAGAGGGTGGGGCCGGGGAGGACGTCTTTTTCATCGACGGCTCGCACCTGAGCCCAACAATGCTTGAGCCGATCGTCCTCCCGTTGTTCCTTGGCAAAGGAGCCCCCTCCCGCAGCCTGTTGGTATACATCATAAAACTGATTAGTAATTTGGGAGGGGGACTCACCATCTCTCCCGCTGTCGGAGGCGAGCAGGGCAGGTCGGCGGCGGGGTCCACGAGGCCGTCTCCGTCTTTGACGGTTCCCTTCTGGGCTGGCAGTCTGAGTAGCGGCAGTGAGCAGTCTGTCGAAGCCGGGCCAATCTCTTCCAAGCAGTAGGGCCACCGGCAGGTCCTTCACCAGGCCAGCCTCCACCGGCCAGGTACCTTGGGGTGACGAGATAGTGATTCTACGCGATGGTACTTGGCGAGTGTCTCCGTGCACACAGGTAATCGGCAGGAAGTTCTTCTGGCCGCTTCGGGGCCCACACAGCCGCGACTGGATTAGGGTGACCGCACTACCCGAGTCCAGCAGGGCCCGGAAACTTTTCCCTTCAACCACCACATCTGCTTCGGGGGCTCCCGATGGTACATGCTGGTGAACGATGCAACCCGCTAACCATGCTCGCGGGGGTGACGGTGGTTCAGCGCTGGGCATGGGTTCATCTCGCGGTGGGGAAACCATCGGTCTGCTGGCTGGTCCTGGACCACCCTCCGGGGAAACGGCAGCGCTCGGTCCCCAGCCTCACGGTGATGGATGGCATCCGCCAGCTCCATCGCCTCCACAAGCTCCAGGATGTTGGTAGGGTTCCTCATCCCAACCGCTTGTCGATGTGCACGGGGTAGAGCGCGGAGGAGGCGATCGACCACCACTCGTTCCACTACCTGAGCTGCGGTGGGGTTCCCTTCCAAGAGCCAGTGTTGAGCAATACGGCTGAGCTCGGCTGCTTGCGCCCGGGCCGGCACACGGGGCTTGAACTCCCATTCCTGGAACTGCTGGGCAGCGCAGATGGAAGAGAGGCCGAGCCTCGCCAAAATTTCCTGCTTGACTTTATTATAATCTTCGGCATCCGTACGGGGAAGTGAGAAATAAGCCCTTTGGGCTTCTCCGGTGAGGAGGGGTGCCAGCGCGCGTGCCATCTCCTCCTCGGGCCATGCCTCATTCTTAGCGGTGGTTTCAAAGACCTGCAGGAAGGCTTCTACGTCGTCATCAACGGTCATTTTCGGCAGCAGGCGGGTTGCTTGGGCGCGAGAATCAGGTAGCGGAATGTGCTGGGTGGCGGAAGTACCAATGGCGATGAGTTCTTCCTCCGTCCTGCCCTGGCGAGTGGCAAGATGTTCCACAATTTGTTGCTGGCGTATGCTCACTTCAGTGAGGCGTTTTAATATTTCCTCCATTGCGGAGATGAGCGTGCCGCTTTCCGCCACCTGTAGTGCACAGGAAAAGAGAAAAAAATTCAGAGGTTGGGGCGGTGAACTTGTCGGTGATTCTTCATGAACTTGCCCGCATTATCCACCACTGTCACGGGGTGAAGAAACACTCGACAAGGCTGGCTTTGTGAAAAGGCCCCAGAGGGTGGATTTATTTACAATCAAATAAAGTTGGTGAAAGAAGTTCAGATGGCTTGTGGTGGCTGGTGCTTTAAGTGCTCTTCCGTGCTCAATTCAAATGAAAGTGGGTTTCCAAAACGTGCTCCACAAATGATGGGCTGTCGGTCACTCGCTGCTTTCTGGGGAGAATGGGGAGAATAGAGAGAAAGGTTAGACCAGCACTTCCATTCAGTTCGAGACTAGTGTCTGTCTGTTTGCTAAGCATGTGCTGCTTATGTGGCTGGGCTGATTGGGAGCAGCTGTGACCGATCAGCCAGCGATGAGGACGTGCAGGTGTTTTGTGTTGGTTGCCAGGGCGACGCTGCTTCCTCTGAGGGTGCTCGTCACAATATATATATATATATATATATATATAGTTATATATATATATAGTTTTATATATATAGTTATTTAATTTTGAATTTTGCAAACATCAGTCATGCATACTATATTCCTCACACAGCAAACACACACATTGGTTTCTCATGTTTTATTATTATACTGTACAAATTGTATTCTATCCCCTAATTCTCACAGAAAACTTTCTGCATTTTTACATTTAAAAAATCATTCTGTATGTGATGTCCTTATGGGGACCACCAAACAATTTCCCCACAAATACATGTGTACAGGTTATACTTATGAGGGCCAAATGTCCTCACTTATAATGTAATATTATGACAAGCGACAACACGACCGACACAAAAACATTTGCAAAGAAAAAAAAAAAGAAAAAGAAAGAAAAAAGAAAATCTGTTTTGGACGATTTGACCATCTAGTGTTTTGCAAATATTTCCGTGAGGCGTGATTTCTGTGGCGTTAACAGGAAATAAAATCAATGGAAGTCTATGCAAATTCCTCACTAATATATTGAAACAACACGTGTGCATGTGTGGGAGAAAAAATTTTAAGCGGCCTTTATAATTAAGGATGCCAGCCCGAACTCCGCCCATAACATTTTTTGGACGGGAAGTTCGGTCTGGACTCGATCCATTGAGGAGTAATTATCATAGACATAATATATACATAGACGCCCTATTGGCCGCTTTGGAACGTTGCTGCGATACGTCAACGGGTCCGCCATTTTGCGGAGGTCAAGACTGCACTGTAATTACATGTAAGTAAATGGGTGAGCAGCGTTTTTCTGGATAAAAACGTTCTTGGATAAGAATGGTGAAGACCCCCATACTGAGATATTTAAGTTTGCTCATTGTGGAAAAAGCATTTTATGTGATTGACCAGATTTTAGCAATAAAATTGATAACTGGTTCCTTTATGATAATACATGTTGTGGTACAACTGGGCATACAGTGCAATGCAAATAGTAATTAACATAAAGTGAGAAGTAATAGTAAATAGTTTAGTCAATAAAATAAACAAATAGTATACAGCAAATAAAATGGTAATGAATACTAGTATAATTATATAAAAATATTAGTTTATTAATAATGCTATAATAATAGCAATAGAATAAGACATTTCAACTACAGAACACACACACAAAATAAGTTAAATAGTGACATATATTTAATATTTAGCTCTTTGTGTTAAATTTCAGTTTTATTGATCAGTAATAGGCTAGCCATTATAACAGAAGTAGCTTCAGTCAAACATAGGCCTACAGCAGGATACAATGTTAAAATAGCCTAAATATAAAGTTATGAAACTTTACTTTGCCCTCAGCCAAAACTATTTACCAGAGAACCATTTATAGATTAATGAGAGCAAAGATAAACAAAAATCATACGAATTATATCTCATGTTTAACCTAGACTTGAGACATCCGAGCCAGCGGCAACCGTTAGAAGCACTGGCCGAGGTACGGCTGTTCCAGGCGGGGGAGACGAGCTGGAAAACCTATTAAAACTACATTTCGTGACACATTAACAGTAGTATTTAACCTCTAAACGTTACTATTACTAATTAAATCATGACCAAATACAACCAAAAACAAACGTTTAGTCTTGCTTGTGAAAGGTACTTCCTCGAAAGCTGTTTTCAGTTGTGTGGCGATTTGTCCAGCCCCAAGCAGCGCACAAAACGTCTCGGTTACGGATGTAACCCTCGTTCCCTGAGTAGGGAACGGAGACGTTACGTCAGAAGTGACGGAGATTGGGGGTTTCGCATAGAAAGCCAATCCTCTTCGAGTATTTAAAAACGAGCCAATGGCATGCAATGCCTTGGGGCTGCGGAAATTTGCATAGCGTACTCCGCCCTACTCCGTGAGTATAAAAGGAGAAGTGAACGCAACCGCAGTATGTCTTCGCTGAGGAGCCAAGACTGAACTCGGCGTCTACCCAGCGATACAGCAGAAGTGGCAGGGAGACGTAACGTCTCCGTTCTCTACTCAGGGAACGAGGGTTACATCCGTAACCGAGACGTTCCCTTTCGTAGTCACTTCGAGTTACGTCAGAAGTGACGGAGATTGGGGGTCTGTGCCATCACGCCATCTTCAAGCTGTCTTCCAGTGCCCTGCGAAAGTCTGGACCCCTGACCCTTACCTTCTCTTTTTTTTTTCCAGGGATCCCACTTTGACACAGGATTACCAAGGTACACTGGGAAACATATCCCGGGAGGGACATGCTACCAGATGCCTACCGAAGGGAGGACTTACAAATACGCATATGGCCGCATAAGAACGCATATGGAATCACTGAAGCACCAACCGCAGGTGGCTACTAAAATTTAACTCCAGGGGTGGCAGATGGCTTGCCAGAGAGGCTTACAGTGGATAATACACATGAGACGGTTACCGAAGGGAACCGTGCACATGGAGGCACCTAGCCAGCATCCAGAGCAACAGCAGTGGTGCCCGCATCGTCTGTGCTGGAGGACTCAAGGCTTCAATGGAAGAACTGAGGAGATATCGCACTTATCCAGTCCGGGGAGTGGAATGGCGAGCAAGCGAAGACACCTAAGCGGGTCCAGTACTGGCGGAAGCGAGTACGTGAGAGGACACCGGCTCAATTCGCAGATTATAGAATCTGGCGAAGGTGTTGGGTGTCGCCCAGCCTGCAGCTCTGCAGATGTCTGTTAGCGAGGCGCCGTGCGCTAGAGCCCAAGAGGAGGCCACACTCCGAGTGGAATGGGCCGTCACACCAAGGGGGCACGGACGGCCTTGCTGCTGGTAAGACAAAGCAATGGCGTCCACTATCCAGTGGGACAGCCGTTGCTTTGAGAGAGCCCTTCCCTTCTGGCTCCCCCCATGACAGACAAAGAGCTGGTCTGAGGTCCTGAAACACCGCGTTCTGTCGACATAGGTGCGGAGAGCACGTACCGGACAGAGCAGTGCCAAGGCTGGGTCTGCCTCCTCCAGGGGCAGCGCTTGCAGGTTCACCACCTGGTCCCGGAAGGGAGTGGTGGGAACCTTGGGCACATATCCAGGCCGGGGTCTCAGGATCACGTGAGAGTAAGCCGGCCCGAACTCCAGGCACGCTTCGTCAACGGAGAAAGCGTGCAGGTCCCCCACCCTCTTGATGGAGGCCAATGCAACCAGGAGTGCTGTCTTCATGGACAGAAACTTTAACTCTACTGATTGCAAGGGCTCAAAGGGAGGCCTCTGCAATGCATTTAAAACTACCGAGAGGTCCCAAGAGGGTACGAGGGGAGGACGAGGCGGATGTAGCCTCCTCGCTCCCCTCAGGAACCTGATGACCAGGTCGTGCTTCCCTAAGGACTTACCTTCCACTGCTTCATGAGAAGCGGCAATGGCCGCGACGTAAACCTTAAGGGTGGAGGGCGACAGCCTGCGCTCCAACCCTTCTTGCAGGAAGGAAAGCACGACCCCGATCGAGCATCTCCGGGGGTCTTCTCCGCGAGAAGAGCACCAGTTGACGAAGAGGTTCCACTTCAACGCATAAAGGTGTCTCGTGGACGACGCTCTAGCGGAAGTGATGAACTCAAACCTGCCTCGTCCCGTCCAGGAGCCACACGTGCAGCCTCCAGAGATCGGGACGAGGATGCCACAGAGTGCCCCGTCTCTGAGTGAGTAGATCTTGTCTCAGAGGAATAGGCCAAGGAGGTGCTGTCGCGAGGAGCATGAGTTCGGAGAACCACGTCTTGGTGGGCCAATAGGGGGCTACCAGCAAGACCTGCTCCTCGTCCTCCTTGATCTTGCACAACACCCGTGCAAGAAGGCTCACTGGGGGAAACGCATACTTGTGTCGGCCCCGCGGCCAGCTGTGCGCCAGTGCATCTGAGCCGAGCGTACCCTCGGTCAGGGAATAAAACTGGGCGCAGTGGGATGAGTCCCGGGAGGCGAACAGATCTATCTGTGCCTCCCCGAACTGGTCCCAAATCAGCTGGACCGTCTGGGGATGGAGTCGCCATTCGCCGGAGATAGGACGGACCAGTGACAGCTCGTCGGCTGCCAGGTTCCGGTCTCCTGGAATGTATACTGCACGAAGGGACCTCAGGTGCTTCTGACTCCATAACAAGAGGTGGCGGGCGAGCTGCGACAACCGGCGTGAGCGTAGACCCCCTTGGTGGTTGATGTATACTACTGCCGTGGTGTTGTCTGAACGGACAAGCACATGTTGACCCCTGAGCAACGCTCGAAAGCGGTGCAGGGCCAGGCGTACTGCCAGCAGCTCGAGGCAATTGATGTGCATGAGGCACTGGGGTCCTGTCCAGGAACCCGCGGCTGCATGCCCATTGCACATGGCACCCCAACCCGTGGTAGATGCATCCGTGGAGACAACGAGATGCCTGGAAACCTGCTGAATAGGGACGCCGGTCCGTAAAAAGCTGAGGTTCGACCACGTGAAGAAGGTTCGGCGGCACGCTGGAGTCACTGAAACTCGGAGCGAGCCGCGATGCCATGCCCACCTCGGGACTCGATCGCGAAGCCACAGCTGAAGCGGTCTCATATGAAGCAAACCGAGCGGCGTTGCCGCGGATGCCATATGCCCCAGGAGCCTCTGAAATAGTTTCAGTGGAACCGCACTCTTGCCCTCGAACTGTCGAAGACAAGTCATCTCCATGCCGAGAAAAGAGATCCTCTGCACGGGGCAAAGTTTGCTCTTTTCCCGGTTGACCCGAAGGCCCAGAGCACTAGGTGCCGGAGCACCAGGTCTCTGTGTTCGCAAACCTGTTCTCAAGAGTGTGCCAGTATCAGCCAGTCGTCGAGATAGTTCAGGATGCGAACCCCGTGTTCGCGAAGGGGAACAAGGGCTGCCTCGACGATCTTCGTGAAGACGCGAGGGGACAGAGCTAACCCGAATGGGAGAACCGTGTACTGATATGCCTGGCCCTCGAAAGCAAACCGAAGAAACGGTCTGTGTCGAGGCAAAATGGAGACATGAAAGTACGCGTCCTTCAGGTCGATCGCTGCAAACCAATCCTGAAGCCGAACGCATTCGAAAATGCGTTTGGCTGTGAGCATTTTGAACGGTAGTCGATGGAGAGAACGGTTCAAAATGCGCAGATCCAGGATCGGTCGTAACCCACCGGTCTTCTTGGGGACAATGAAGTAGGGGCTGTAAAACCCGGACCTCATCTCGGCTGGAGGGACCGTCTCGATTGCACCCTTCGCCAGCAGGGTCGCAATCTCCGCTCTCATGACCAGGGCATTGCCACCGACCATCGTGGAGCGAACTCCCCTGAAACGGGGAGGAGATCGTGCGAACTGAATCGCGTAGCCGAATCTGATCGTTCTGACGACCCAGCGGGACAGCCCGGGAAGCTCTAGCCAAGCTTCCAGGAAGTGTACCAGCGGGGTCATCCGAACCACAGACGTCCCCCCGGAGGGGCAGCGAGGCGGGTCGACCGGCATGCGCGCAGGAGTTACCCCGCCCGGATGCACCGTCGAAGCCCGCTCCCCGACAGAAGAGACCAGGGAAGGCAGAGCGTTCCTCGGGGGTCTGTTCTGCCGGGGGTCTGGCGACAGAGGGGGAAGGGAGTGGCGTAGTCGAGGGACGACACACGCTCCCTTCCGCACCCTCAGAGACAGAGAGGAATAAGTGGGCTGACGCACTGGGACGTCGAGCACACCCATGCCGGTCTGTGTGCTCAGTGATGATGTCAAGTCTTTCTTTAACCAACTCAGGGTGCTGCCCACCCGTGGGTGAGCAGCGGGGAGCTGAGAACAAAAGATTCTCCCCCGGCCCTCCACCGGGGGAAGGAGGGGGCCTGCTACCGCCTCCTGGGAAAAACTCGACTTCATCACTGAGCAGCCCGTCTCAGGGACGTCGCTTTGCCTGGCGTTTAGCGGGGCGTGCGGCCTGAGGGGGCTGTGACGCCTGCCTGCGGCCTCCTCCACGCCGCGGCCCGGATGAAGGCTGCTGCTGGGGCCGCGTGGGAGGGAGGGGAGCCGCAGGGGGACGTCCTCGGCGGCGAGCAGAGGGAGGCGTCTGTGCCGACGGCTGGGTGGAGGCAGCAGCTGGCCGTCGGGGCAGAATATATTTAATCGCCTCTGTCTGCTTCTGGGCAGTCGAGAACTGCTGGGCAAAGTCCTCGTCCGCACCGCCGAAAAGGCCAACCTGGGAGAGTGGGGCGTCGAGCAGACGAGTCCGCTCGGCGTCCCGAGTGTCTGCCAGGTTGAGCCAGAGATGACGCTCCTGGACCACACTGGTGGCCATCACCTGACCAACGGAGCGAGCGGCCACCTTCGTCGCCCGGAGAGCATGGTCAGTGGCGGCTCGCAAATCTTTAAATGCCGTTTGGTCAGTCCCGCCCTCGTGCATATCTCTTCGCTTGGAAAACCTGCAAAGTGCTCATCGCATGCAAAGCGGAGGCCGCCTGTCCCGCCGCTCAATAGGAACACGCCGCCATAGCAGACGAGAACCTACAGGCTTTGGATGGGTGCTTAGGAGGACCACGGGAGGAGGCGCTCTGTGGACACAGCTGCATCGCAACAGAGCGCTCCACCGGGGGCAACCCAGTGTACCCACGGGCAGCCCCACCATCGAGGGGAGGAAAGGCGGAGGGGGCTAGATCGCGCTCTCGAGAGGACAGGAGAGCCTTCCAAGAGACACGGGCAACGCTGGCACTCCCGAGGGAGGCAACGCAGCCGCATCCTCATCTCGCGAGGAATCAAGCCCACCTTGTGATGCTGCGATCGACATCGCATCATCATCTGGAGCGCCGAACGAAATGGCCGGCGCCTCCGAAGAGACAGCCGACTGAATCGAACTGGCGCTCGCTGGCTCTACCACTGAGGCGGGAGGTGTGGCCTGAGGAATTGTCGGGGCTTTATTCCACACCGTCACCGTCAGATCACCGGATCCCCGAGTCGACGAGCTTCTCGTGGAAGAAGCCGATCGAGTGGCGGGGACCGGGACTCTCACTTTTGTCAGATCATTGAGTCTCGACCTCAGTGTAGAGATGGTCATGTTCCCACAGAAGGAACATGAGTCATCCACGAACGCTGCTGCTGCATGCTGAATGCCCAGGCATACAGAGCAGCGATCGTGACCATCAGATGACGATATGAATCGACCGCACCCAGAAGAGCACGGGCGAGCCATCTTTAAAAAGACGTGCCGCGTGCAGCTCTTTCAATGAGAGGAGGAAATTCACTCTTTCAACGCTGAGGCGACAGATCGCAGGCAATGCAGAATCTCGCTGGGTACCGCCGTCACACCAACACTGAAGAGGACGTTTGTCTCAAAGAGTCTTGAAACAGTGAGAATGGCTTTCAGGAGTGAAGAGTTCTCTTGGCTCCGAAGCGAAAACATACTGCGGTTGCGTTCACTTCCTCCTTTTATACTCACGGAGTAGGGCGGAGTACGCTATGCAAATTTCCGCAGCCCCAAGGCATTGCATGCCATTGGCTCGTTTTTAAATACTCGAAGAGGATTGGCTTTCTATGCGAAACCCCCAATCTCCGTCACTTCTGACGTAACTCGAAGTGACTACGAAAGGGAACAGGCATTTTTCTCAATTCCGGTGTTCTGCCAATTTTTGCTGCCTTGTCGAAAAATGCTACCGTAGCGCGAATTGATCACAGAATGCCGATTAAAGTCGTATGAAATACAATTATAATACAATTCTAAGTTATGAGTAGCTACTGTATACTGTGTAGACTACTGTTTTTATTTTTAAAACGGTGTGAAAAGTAAAAATTATCATAAAATATTCATCTTTGACTTGTCAAAGCACCTTTCCTCATACTGAAACTTTCAGTTATTCCTTTTCAGCTGGCTGACCGTACAAATATTCATATGATAGTAAGCATTTTTAAAGGGAAATTATACATTATAACAGGAAAATGTACCTTTTGTAAAAAAAAATTAAAAAAAAAAAAAAACGGAGTCTGCACATGCGCATAACCGGTAAGTAGCAAATCTCGATGGGTAGCATGAATTGTCAGAACACCTCTATGAGAGGTATGGAAAAGTTGCTCTCCCCAATAAAGGCGGCGCCGTTGACGTACCCTCCAGCGGCCAATAGGGCGTGTATTTATTATGTCTATGGTAATTTTGGTCTATAAAAATCATCGGGCCAATCAAATTGCCAGGGCGGGCTTTATACGATGATTGACAGGTGGTCTTCAGTAACGTAATCCCTCACGTCATCAAAGTGCACTTGTCAAAGATGACTGCAGCTGGAGAATTGAGATATGCTGTGTCCCAATTCGCTTACTTATACTATGCCCTAAAAGTATGTACTCTTTTTTGTGAGGAAAAAGTACATACTTCTGAGTGTGTAGCAAAAGAGTAGGCAAGCTTTGGGACATACTATCACGTCATCTTTAACGGACGGCTCTGTCGCGTGCTGCGTGCATCCTGTCACGTAAACTGCCCTGTCAATCATTGTCACAGTTAAAATCCTCCATTCTATCTAATTTTATTTCCTACCGTTTCGGAGAGCACGTTCATCTGCCATTTGTGGGTCTTTAATGCTCTCCTCGTGTGTTTGCAATTTGAATATAATGATGCATTTAAAACGTAATGGCTAAACGTGTCTTTACAAAAGTTCACAATGCAGCTGCAAATGCAATATAATGTGGACAACATTGAATAAATTAATTTTCCTCAGGTTAGATACTGATAATTAATCACTCAAAGCTCTTTATCTAAACCTCTCTACACAACCGCGGGGACTCGCGCGTCCTCCGTATCGACTACGTGTCTGTAGTTTTTTAACACATTTCAGTCGTGTTTGTAGTTCTAACCGAATCCTCGTCCAACGCGCAATGGTTTGTGGGCAATATCAGCCGTTAGAGTGTGCATCGATCTACACTTCGGATTCTGACCGGAAAAAGTAGACCTTCATTTCAACATACTACGATTTGGGACGTACTAATTCTATTTTCGAATACTATTTAGGACGGATAGTATGCGAATTGGGACGCAGGGATAGATTCCGCTGTCGCGTCTTCTGTAAAAAAAATAAATAAAAAATCGACAGCGCATTCATTTTAATAGACAAACAGAGAACTGCAATCAAGGCATTTGTCGATCGGAAAGATATTTTTGGCGTCCTTCCTACATGATTCGGAAAAGTGTAACTTATCAGCTGGCTCTGACGGTCGTTAAGAAGATGGGACGTAATGAAAAGCCTGTGGTCGTTGTGGTTTCTCCTTTGGTGGCACTCATGTAGTCAGAAGTAAGTAAAAGAAGTAACACTCTTTATTTAACTTCTAAAATAAATAAAGTAGGCTACGTTCTGAATTTGAAAACTGCGCCATGCAAAGGAGTTGACTTATGCGTTGCTCTGATTGGTTGGTAGGTCTACCGACTATCCAATGGGCTTTATGCCCAGCTGCACTACTTCCTGAACTTCAGCCAGCTCCTTGTTTCCTGTCTGCAATTATTGGCCAAATTGATTAATCCAGGTGTGCCTGACCTCAGTTGTCATGGCAACAATAATCAGACACACCTGAATTAATCAATTTGGCCAATAATTGCAGACAGGAAACAAGAAGCTGGCTGAAGTTCAGGAAGTAGTGCAGCTGGGCATAAAGCCAATTGAGTGCAGAGGTTTTTTTTTTCCTGGTTCGGTAACGACACGCCTCATAATCAAAGCCTAATAGAGCGGTTTCAGACTCATATTCTTTCTTAAATATGAGTATGACGAAGTCAGGCTATTGTCATAGGAGCATGGCATCAAAAAATTCCATACCTAAACCAACATTAATGACAGCCAAGATATTTACCTACCTGCACAGATCACACAATCCTGTGTAATAAAACCCATCTTACATAATGAATTACACAAATATCAGATAGGTATTAGATCTGTATTATAAAACACAGGGAACATCCCTCACACAGCACTCATGTGAGATCACGTGATTTGTTTTTGTAATGGGCGTGTCTACGCATGTGTCGTCATGACGTTCCTCCGCATCTTCTGCGGTACCTAAACCTTGCGTAAACAAACTGATATTAAATCATTAAGTTTGAACATCTATATTTCATTACAGCCCACCTTGTAGCTAATAATCTATAGTATCAAACAAGATGCAATGACTTTAATACCGTCTAGATCTGGATACTTACAAGTAAAGAATCCCCAGGAAATTTGGAAATCATTTAAACATGTATCGTCGTCCGAATGATTCGTGCACCACAGATTAACGATGCACTCTGTCCTCTTCAAGTGAACGACGTGGCAACGTTAAGCATAGACTAGAAATTTGCTTTAGTATATAGGGAACCAAGAACCTAGATTGTAATGTTTCACTGCCGGAATTCAGATAACGTCTTCAACAGCAGTCCTCTTAAACACCAATATGAGATAGCGTCTTCAACAGCAGTCCTCGATTCTCCCAAACCAATCAGACTTAATTCTTAGTTCCTCTGAGTAGTCATATTTTGCACATCCTGTACAGCATCCTCTCCTGTATCACCTCTCATCCTATGAGCGCCGCAAAGTTCGTGACGTCACGCGTCAAACGTTCCTACAGGAGCTCATAGTCTTTCTTTTACTGGCTATGCTCACAGAACCAGAATGTCACACAAAGGACGTGACATCATTTCTCTGTATTTGTTCATAGGGCTAAATAGTGCAGATTTCCTTATTTGGTTTAATTTATGTGTTCAATTATTGTCAGTAGAAACAGGAAGAAGAGGTATACATCAAATTTAATGACAGACATTTTTAATGCCAAACATAGTAAACTAGATCTCTTAAATTGAATATAACATTTTTTTAAAGAAAAAAATATGTAAAATGTAGGTGCTGTAACTTACTGTTTATTTTAATATTATTGTTAATATTAACACATACAATATTTTATACATAGAAATAGTCCTGTGGTGTCAGAAGTGCACATATTCATTTAAGTCTGGAATTTAATATGATTTCATAAAAAGTGCATACAGAATGAATATAAATGTTTAATTAATTGTTTTAGATATGGCGTGTCGCGCTACAGGACAATGTTGTCGCATGTCAACTGATCATGTACAGTTTCATTTTCAATTTGATATGGTTGAGTAGTGCTTTGATATTGTGATTTGGATTTGAAACTTGCCTGATTATTATGATAAAATCAGGGACATTTCAGCAGTTTCTAAGAAGGTAAATCATGAGGAAGACGACACATTAAACATATTACAATCCTCAAGGTAAGAATTTATTGCATTTAGACAACTGCATTTAGCCTGTCGTATATGTCTACAGGAACAGATAGTTTGAGGTCTGTGTGCTAACATGCTGATTTTGTACTTAGGGTAAAAGTGTGTCTGTGGATCTATTTCACAGCTTTGCTGCTGAGGTTGAGTTTCCTGTGCACATCAGAATTGCTTGCTGTGTGTCTGTGGGGCGGGGCGGGAACGGGAGGCGGGACAGGATCAAGCGGGGGGAGAATGTGTCCGTCTTTGCGTGAGAGAGCACGGATCTCGTCAGTGAGAGCCTCAATGTCTTGAGCTTGAGCCTCTACCAGCTGCTGCAGCCTCTGCAGTTCCTGTTTCTCTACCAGACGGCCTTGGAACTGACCCACCTTAAACAAACACACACGTTTTGAATGCCTGTGACCTGCATATGAATTCACAGCTGCAGGTGCTGCTGCTGCTGCTTAACTTGTGAATAAACTGCAGTAAATTTTTAGAAATTCAAATGGTAAACCAAATAATGTCAGATATGTGTTTTATTCATGTAAAGAAACTAAATAAATAAAGTGATGAAATGTGAATAATGAAAGAAAAGAATACCGTCTTCCTCTGTTGGGAGTTGAGTTGGTCGTCCAATGCTTTTTTCTGGCTAAGCAGGCTGTTCAGGTTACGTAGTCTCTCTGTGTTATGTTTCGTGACTTCAGTCAATGCCTCTCTTGCTTCAGTAACTTTTGTCTGGTACGCACACAAATAATAATGAACAATTGCTCTAGATTGGCACATTTAACCATAATAATTAAAGTCAGAAAGTTATTTTTTTAAAGAAAACTTTCTGCAAGGATGCATTAAATTGATCAAAAGTGACTATTAATATATTTATAAAAGATTTATATTTCAAATAAAATATTAAATACTTTACTTAACCAAAGAACTCTGATAATATTAATAAAAAATTAAAGCTGCAAGCAGCGATGGGCGGGCCCTCGCACCTGTAGCTCGTTGGGGTGTGAGGCGGCCGCGTTGCATATTCTGCAACTCAGCCGGTGCGGCTGTGAATTTGGTTCGCTGCTTTGTTAAAGGTCACTTCCTGTTGCCAGCAGGTGGCGCTATGACTTAGGGTGAATGTCGGCATGTAGATTTGTTCAGGGCGGTACTCTTGTCAAATGTGTACAATTTGGTGCAGATCTGGGCATTTACAGCCAAGTTACTACAACTTCCTGTTTCATGGCGAATCATCGACGCCACGGACACGCCCATCGACGAAAACGCGCAGATAGCACAACTTTACATCGACAATGCCTTTAGAAGGTACAGCAGAAATTTGAAGTCGATCTGACTAAATCCCTAGGAGGAGTTCGTTAAAGTACGGAGTGTGTAAATCGTCCCAAATCGGTCGCCAAATTCAAAATGGCGGACTTCCTGTCGAGTTTAGGGTATGGGTTCTTGAGGCTATTTTGTGCATCTTGATATGATACACATCCCCACCAAATTTAGTGTTAGTGCTCGGGCCCTAAAAATAACCCTAACAGTTTCAATAGGGTCCTCGCACTGTTAGTGCTCGGGCCCTAAATAAAAAAAATAACCCTAACAGTTTCAATAGGGTCCTCGCACTGTTAGTACTCGGGCCCTAAATGCATACAGACACCAAACTTTTCACAGATAGTGTAAAGCAACCCCCAAACAGTGTCACAGGTTCTTTGTATCAGTGTTTTTTTTTTTTTTTTTTTTTTCTTTGTATCAGTGTACCTCCCAGTATTTGAGCTCCTGTGTGTTTTTGGCGTCCCGTTCTCTGACCTCTTGTCTCTTCTCCTCTACCTTCCTGTTGCCTGATAGAGTCTGCAGAACTTCAAGTTCAACCAGCTTTCCAAACTTCATGAGCATCAGCTGCTCGCAACGTACTTCTGACTCTGCAAAGAAATGTATTACCTTGTTATACACTTAAAGTCATACCAAGATTAAAGAAATCGAATTTTGTCTTTTCCTTTAGTTTGAGGGGCTGGAAATTGAGTTTATATGACATTGTAAAATTGGCTAGATAAGGCCTATCAGGCAAGTAAGTGTGTGGTTTGAATTAGTCATCATGTATGCATGTATCTCTGACCCTTTTTTCTGGCCTCCATGTCTTTAAGGTCATGTCTGAGCTGTACATGTTGTTGTTTGGCTTGTTTATAGAGTTCTCTCTGTTCAGTCTTCTCCTCCTGTAACTCTTTAATGCGCTTCTGCAAACGCTGTAGATCAGCTGTGTTCAGGACCAGTGCTGAGTCAAGCTTACCCGGCAAGACGCCATTATTATTCACATATTCAATCTACTTAGACAAGGAGAAAGAGAGAGACTTGATATTTGTTGTGAGTTACACTTTAGCAGAGGCAGAGATGGTAAATATATGTACAATACAACATAAGATAATCAGCAAGTACAGTATGTGTAATTATGTTCACACCTGATGCAGTCTGAATGGCACCACCACATCCACTTCATTCAGCCTTTGCTGCTTTTCTTGATTAATGAGCTCCAGATCACCCTCTGCTGCCTTGCGATTATTTTGCACAATCTTCTCCTACACAAACCAACATACTGTCTCTTTAGGGTGTTCTTTTGAAAAACAAGAAACAGAAAGAAAGGTGGGAATGGAAAGACATTATCTCTCACTTTCTTGCCCAGTGTGTCACACTCCTTCTTTAAACTGTCCACATTTTTTATCTCCTCTTGCAGCTGCTCCTCCACATCCAGACGATGTTCACGCAACCTCAGTGTGTTATCAAAGAGCTCGGGATCACAGTCTGAAACACAGAGACGGGACATATATATATTACTGTTCAAAGGTTTGGGGTATTTATGTGTAAACTGTAATTAAAAAAAAAATTCAGGATTCTTTGATACATTTTATTTATATGAAATAGAAATCTTGTGTAACATTATAAATGTTTTTACTGTCACTTTTGATCAGTTGAATGTGTCCTTGCTGAATAAAAGTATTAATTTAAAAGTGAAAAAAAAAAACAACTGACCCTAATCTTACTGATCCCAAACTTATATACAAGCAATATCACACTCTTAGCCGTGCGATATCACTCTATATCAGCACGGCTGGCGGTGATTCGGCCGTAGGCAATCACAGCCGTGCTGATATATAGCCATATCGCACGGCTTACAGTGTGATTTAGCGTTTATACAACAGTTCAACGGTACATGTGTGTAAATAAATAAGAAACAACAATGGAGTGTTTTTAAAAACGGAGTGTCTTTTATGCGGAACAACTTCCTTCCGCCACAGATTCAAATCTAGAACTACTTTTGGTATCCAAACAGTGCATGTGCCCTATTGACTTCCATAGTATTTATTTTCCTACTATGGAACTCAATGGGATCAACTTTCTGGTTACAGACATTCTTCAAAATATCATCTTTTGTGTTCAGCAGAAGAAAAAATTTATACAGATTTGAAAGAACTGAGTAAATGATGACAGCATTTTTATTTTTAAGTGAACTATTCTTTCATGGGGATCTCCCATTACAATGCAAGTTAATGTTCTCTCTCTCTCTCTCTCTGTGTCTTCAGGGAGTGTACAGATTACGCATGAGTCCCGATTTTGGCCTCTTCTTCTGCTTTTAAAATAGTTAAAAAAAATGTAACGTTTAAAAAATCACAATCACTAACAGACCCTTTTTTAAAGGGATACTCCACCTTTTTTTTTTCATATTAAACGCACTAAATAAAACATTGCGCTTTTCTAAGCGTGTAAAATAGATAACTATAACGTATGGCGGAATACCATAGCAAGTACTTGGGAGCACTTCAACTCATCACTCGTGAAAAGTCCTCTCCCCCCTCTCACTCTCCAGGGTGATGATACTGCACCGAGCCCATATATATATATATATATATATATATATATATATATATATACAGTATATGCGCCCACAACCTTGTTTTTAAGGCATTTCATCTGGACTTCAAATTACAAAACATTAGAAAACATGCAAAATATGAAGGCTATAAGAACATTTCATCTCTTGAAGGAACTGCATAATTTTTATTTTCCCCTTGTATATTTATATTAATTGATATGTTTTTATCTGTGTTATTATATGTTATTGTCTGTACACTGTACATTTAATTTTTGTTCAGCAGGTTAAAGTATTCGTAGTATTCTCTGTACCTATTGTCCTGTTTATTATTCATAATAAAGTTCGTAAAAAATATTTATATACAGTATATATACAGTATGTATATATGCAAAGTGCTCCCAAGCACTTGTAATGGTATTCTGCCATACATTATAGTTATCCATTTTACATGCTTAGAAAAGTGCAACATTTTATTTTGTGTCACCATTTTTGGACGAGTTACACTACTCGTGTAACTGTATTTAAAAAGGGAAAACGTCGAGGTGTTTGGTCGCTTCTCTGCTTGGATTCTAATGAATGAACTAGGCTAAATTAACCCTTGTGCATTGTTCAAATTCACTACCCTTTCGTTATGTTCGTGGCTGAAAAAAGCCACTACTTTAAACTGCTGTAGAAATGTATCGGATAAATATTTTTTCAAATTTTTTTGCATAAATCTATTAACCGACTTCAGTCCTGATCAAAACTACTGAATTTAAAAAAAAAAAATTCAGGATTTTAACTCTTTAATTGCCAAATTCATAAATGATGTCACTGATTTGGGGGGAAAAAAACACAAAATGACTTATTTTCAATATAAAATATGATTGTGGACTGGATTTTTTTTTTTCCTTTTATCACAGTCTTGGACATGTCAAAGATTAGAAACAACATTGGTTTTGATGCATTGTTAGTTTTTGTGCAGCATCAGATTTTAACTTTTTCTCCCTCATTTACTGTTCGTGGCTGTTTTTGCCCCATTGACTTCCATTATAACCACATTTTTTGATTACAAAGCCATGACACCATAAAATCATGCATTTTTGATTGTTGATGGTTTTCCCTGTTGGGAAGAGGTCAAATTTGTAATTTTTAAGTTTAAGTTAATTTTTTGATAACCAGGTTGAACCATTAACCCTTTAGACAGGCCTGTGCAAAAAAAAACCTTAGTTTCTGGCTTTTACATGGAGTTATATGGAGTATAATAGCATATTACAGTGTGTATACAGTATGTGTGTGTGTGTGTGTGTGTGGGCGTGAGTGTGTGAGAGAGTGTGAGAACTCACCTTGATGCGTCTGAGAAAATAAAAATATACACTTCAGCTCTCAAAACTACATGGAATAAACAAAAACAAAGTAAGTGTTTATGCATCTGCTGCCTTTTGATGGTGAGAGATGCAGACTAAACAAAAACAAAGCAAATGGATATAAACACTTGTCATTTGATGGTGAGAAGAGCAGCAAGCAACATGAGAAAGGGCTTGACTTGTAGTGAAGTTTTAGAGATGATTATGCAGTCTGACCCCTCCAGCGAGCTGCAGGAGGTATTGTCTTCTCACTCTGACCGCAGACTCAGGACAATCAGATCCTGGTTTGGATGTGGCACCCTCATCATCATCTCAAGCTTCCACTGAAGGCGAGGAGGAGTCGGAGGATCCTGGATCTGGGTGGACTTGGAGAATCTTGAGAGGGACATGGTGGCTCTGAAAATCGCACGACCACTGCGATCATCCTATACAGGCAACGTGTGGACTCCCCTCTGGATTTGTAGACGCTGGCCAAAATCAGTAGCCCCATGTAGGCACAGAGATCTGTGGAGTCCACCCCAGTCCAGTTTCTCATTGTGCGGTGCCCATGGAGGTTGGTCATGCTGACAATGAGGTCAGTCATCTCCTCCGTAAAAAAACAGATTGAACACAGAATCCATGTTCTGGACCCTTGCGATAGCATGGCGTGTCGGCCCTCGACTCACGCCTCTTGCAGGCTGAAGAAAGGGAGTGGTCTCCGCATTGGTGGAAAACCATACTTTACCATTTCTCCCAATCCACCCAGATCCAGGATCCACAGAATCCTCCTGCTTTCAGTGGAAGCTAGAGCTCACTGAAGGTGAGGAGGATTCAGAGGATCCTGGATCTGTGGACTCCACAGATCTCTGTGCCTACATGGGGCTACTGATTTTGGCCAGCGTCTACAAATCCAGAGGGGAGTCCACACGTTGCCTGTATAGGATGATCGCAGTGGTCGTGCGATTTTCAGAACCACCATGTCCCTCTCAAGATTCTCCCAGTCCACCCAGATCCAGGATCCTCCGAATCCTCCTCGCCTTCAGTGGAAGCTTGAGATGATGATGAGGGTGCCACATCCAAACCAGGATCTGATTGTCCTGAGTCTGCGGTCAGAGTGAGAAGACAATACCTCCTGCAGCTCGCTGGAGGGGTCAGACTGCATAATCATCTCTAAAACTTCACTACAAGTCAAGCCCTTTCTCATGTTGCTTGCTGCTCTTCTCACCATCAAATGACAAGTGTTTATATCCATATGCTTTGTTTTTGTTTAGTCTGCATCTCTCACCATCAAAAGGCAGCAGATGCATAAACACTTACTTTGTTTTTGTTTATTCCATGTAGTTTTGAGAGCTGAAGTGTATATTTTTATTTTCTCAGATGCATCAAGGTGAGTTCTCACACTCGCTCACACACTCACGCCCACACACACACACATACTGTATACACACTGTAATATGCTATTATACTCCATATAACTCCATGTAAAAGCCAGAAACTAAGGGGGTTTTTGCACAGGCCTGTCTAAAGGGTTAATGGTTCCACCTGGTTATAAACAGTAAAAATTACAAATTTGACCACTTCCCAACAGGGAAAACCCATCAACAATCAAAAATGCATGATTTTATGGTGTCATGGCTTTGTAATCAAAAAATGTGGTTATAATGGAAGTCAATGGGGCAAAAACAGCCACGAACAGTAAATGAGGAAGAAAAAGTTAAAATCTGATGCTGCACAAAAACTAACAATGCATCAAAACCAATGTTGTTTCTAATCTTTGACATGTCCAAGACTGTGATAAAAGGTAAAAAAAAATCCAGTCCACAATCATATTTTATATTGAAAATAAGTCATTTTGTGTATTTTTTTCCCCCAAATCAGTGACATCATTTATGAATTTGGCAATTAAAGAGTTAAAATCCTGAATTTTTTTTTAAACATTTAGTAGTTTTGATCAGGGCTGAGGTAGTTTAAAAGATTTATGCAAAACAAATTGAAAAAAAATGTATCCGATACATTTTTACAGCAGTTTAAAGTAGTGGCTTTTTTCAGCCACGAACATAACGAAAGGGTAGTGAATTTGCCCAGAGTGTACTGTTGAGTTTTTGAAAAATTTCAAAAGCATTTTCCCAAAATATGTGTCAAAATAAGATTTGTCACCAAAAATCATTCCATTTGCTGAAACAAGGAAAAAGTTATGGCCAAATTAAGACTAAAAAATACCCCTTAAGTGGCTGAAAAGCCACAACAGAACATAAGGGTTAAGTGCTGCCGCACGCCAGAGCGATTTAGTGCACACACTGAGACGTGTGGGTTGTGGGAAATGGAGCGAAGACTCAAATGCAGAGGAGAAGTAATGTTTAATTAAATAAAACATAAATCAAACAAACAAAACGAAGAAATCCAGGTCTCATGAACTAACTACAAAATCCAAGAATAAGGCACGGCAGGCACAGAACAAACAACTCAAAACTCAGGTAACATTTAATGAACAAGCACCGGACAGCAAACACAGGGAGACTAAATAGGAAGGCAAACAAGGAGGGAATTGAGGGAAAGCAGGTGGGACAAATAAACCAATAACGAGGTAACCAGATGGGAGGGGCTAGAACAGCAACAAGAACACATGGCACACAGAAAATCACATGATAGCCATGTGCTCACAACCAACAAGACCATAACATAAACACAAGACCAGGCATGTCACAGCTCTGTCACAAAACCAAGAATAACCAGAACTGTAGTGACAGAACCGTGGCACTACCTCCCCTCAAAGGAACGCTACCTGGCGTTCCCAAAGAGAGACATAAAACGAGACAGGAACACCAGACACAACAGACAAAACAAAAACAGATATCAAAAGTAAGGGAGCAAACAAGGAGCAAAACAATATAAATGAATTCACAAGTCCAAAACTAGACCAGGGAGAGACGGGAAGGTTAAGCCAAGGACCCTCAAGCTTTACAGGAGTCCTGGCAAGGATCAAGGTGGACCAGGCTGTGCACAGTGGCCAAGATGAGTAGGCAGACCATCGGACAGCCAGGACAAAACAGCAGTGACAACCCCTCGGGCGGCCACGGCGGGGACAACCCCTCGGGCGGCCACGGCGGAGATGCTGGCTCAGGAACAGGCACCGGCCTTGAAACAGACCCCAGCTCAGGAACAGGCTTCGGATCAGTGACAGACACCAGAACAAACACAGCCACAAAAACAAACACAGGGACAGAAACAAACTTTGGTCCAGGAACAGGAAACAGCTCAGAAACAGGAACCATCTCAGGCCAAACAGACAGGACGTGAACAGTCTCTAACTGGGCAGAAGGGGCGTGAAAAATCTCCGACTGTGCAGACGGAACGTGAACAGTCTCTGGCTGGGCAGCGGCGAAATGAACCGACTCCGTCTGGGCAGGCGTGACGTGAACTGTCTCTGGAACCGTAGACCTGACCTGAACAGATTCAGGCTTGATGGATGGCACCATCAGGGCGAGCAGCTCGGGCGGCGCCGGCAGAGCAGGGCGTCTGGGCGGCGCGTCAGGGATAGCCGTCACCTCCGGGATGGTCTCTGTGTCAGAAGCCGCCGGACAAGTCGTTAAGGCAGCCTTTCTCCGTCTCCGGACCACCAGACTCGGGACCACCACCACCGGACTCGGGACCACCACCACCACCGGACTCGGGACCACCACCACTGGACTCGGGTCCTCCTAGACCATCAAAGAAGGGTTCTCCCATCTCACAGAACCAGGAGGATCTGTAAGACATTCTAAGAGTCTTATGAACTCTTGAAACGAAAATTCCCCCAGATCTCTCATAATCTCAAAAGGGATTGGGTCATCAAGGGCATGGTTAAAAAGATCCGTTCAGAGCTGCATCACCAAGATTTAATCCCTCTGCCGCTGCAGAAAATTTCTGGGCACAGTCCCACACCTTTGCCTCCAAGTGCCGAAGAGAGGTCAACTCCTTAAATCTCACTATCCGTTCATTTGAAGGACATGACAATGGGAGAACAGGTGACCCCCTCGACCTCTTCCTCCGCTGAGTCCTCTTCATGGCTCATTCGTTCTGTTACATGTGGGTTGTGGGAAATGGAGCGAGGACTCAAATGCAGAGTAGAAGTAATGTTTAATTAAATCAAACAAACAAAACAAAGAAATCCAGGTCTCATGAACTAACTAGAAAATCCAAGAACAAGCCACAGCAGGCACAGAACAAACACAACTCAAAACTCAGGTATATTTAACAACGAACAAGCACCGGACAGCAAACACAGGGAGACTAAATAGGAAGGCAAACAAGGGGGGAATTAAGGGAAAGCAGGTGGGACAAATAAACCAATAACGAGGTAACCAGATGGGAGGGGCTAGAACAGCAACAAGAACACATGGCACGCAGAAATCACATGATAGCCATGTGCTCACAACCAACAAGACCATAACATAAACACAAGACCAGGCACGTCACAGCTCTGTCACAAAACCAAGAATAACCAGAACTGTAGTGACAGAACCGTGACAGAGACGAGAGAGGTATGTATCAACTCGTCTTAGTTAAGGGAATAACATAGTTTAATATGAAAAAATTATGGAGCATCCCTTTAATACCAAATACGGCATGATTTAACTAAAATATTATTATTGAAAAATAATATTTAAATAAACAACACTGGTTATTATAAAAGTATAATAAGTTTGTACAATAGGAAAAAACAAGCAGTCAAATTCAGTCAAAAGTACAAAAGCAGAACTAGTTATAGTACAGGATTTCAGTTAAATAAAAATATAAAGTTATGAAACTTAACTATGCTATGCCCTTGGCCAAATCGACTTGCTCTGGAACAAGTAGATTAAAAAGAGCAAAGATAGCCCGTTATATATATTCAAAATGAATATCGTTTAAACACTATCTACATAAAGAGCCAGTGGCAAATTCCAGAAGGTCTGACCGAGCAGACTGATCTCATGAAGTAGCGTGTGTATGACACGCCAATTCGTATTTCCATTTTTGGCGTGCTATCAAGACGCATAATCGCCTTTCAGCGTGTTTATGAACGCCGTTGACTTAACGTTATATAAATATATGACTTACCTCAACCCCGTCCCTAAACCTAACCGTCACTGGGGTTAATGGCATTTATGACTGTTCCCTTACCATCCTAGGTAAAAAAAAGATATGACTTACCTCAACCCCATCCCTAAACTTAACCGTCACTGGGGTTAATGGCATTTATGACTGGAGATTTGACTGCGTGTACAGACACGCGGAATGACGCGGATGTTAATGGCGTAGACATATACGCATACACGCGGATACACGCGGATAGCTCAAAATGCGTAGAGATAACACGCCACCTGACTCGAAAGTGGCGTATATGTTTACGCAAAAGTCATGATGTCATGTTGGACCGAGATAAAATGGTTCTCGGTGGGTAAATGAGCACATGAACGGCCGCTGACGTTCTCAAACTAATTTCTTGGAAAACCTTTAAACAAATTTGATCTTACTTGGTGGGCACACACTGTCGTCCAGGGGAGCTCCAGTCTCAGAGTCATCATAATCCTCATCATTATCCCTGTCTGATTCTTCATCAGAGTCTTCATCACTGTCATCTTCATCATCTGTCACATTACCACCTGATTGAAGGAGTCATAAACAAAGCAAATATTACATTGAAATCACGTGTTCTATATTTCAACATGACTCTGATGATGGCAATCTCTGACAATTTTATGTATATTCTGTTCCTGCCATTGCATTACAGTTTACCCAAAAAATCAAGACAAATGATATATTCCAAACTGAAAATAAAGACCACTGAGCTCATTTTACCAGTTCTCATTACAGAGAGACATTAAAAAAATGTTAATATTTACAGTACTTGGACATCATGATAGCATGAACTGCCTTTAATTTATGAAAAATGTATTCATTTTAATTAAAAGAACAACTGAAAAACAGTAATGATAATCATCATTAAAATATGTATATTTTAGATAAGAAGATAAAAAGCTAAAAAAAAAAAAAAAACTTAATATATTACCTTTATGCACTTCTTTTTATTAGGTTTCAGGGTGAAATGTGACATTTTGAGATTCATCAGGTGAAATACACAGAACACACTCTTCCAGCTCACCTTCACCTCCATTTTCTTTCTTCTTTGTATGCTTGATCTTTTTCTTAAACACTCTGGTGAGGAACTCCTCAAACTTGTTGTTCTCCCCCAATGAGGCCTGAAAGGTGGCGGTGAGAGTTTTCTCCTTCCCTTGGAGTCTCAGGATGTCTCTCTTCTTCTGCTCCATCTGCTTCTTGCATTCATGCATCTTGGCCTGACTCACAAAACAATGAAAATGGAAACTGTTCTGTACTGGACACAGACACATCATAAAATCCCATGCACAAATAAAAACACACCCACCCTGATCTCTTGCTCTTCATGTATATAAATGCTCAGTCGCTCCTGTAGTATGTCCTCTCTCTTCTCGAACTCCTTCAAAAGTAGCAGCTCTTCAAACAGGGTCACATGTCTCAGATCAGCCATTTTCATGTACACATCCAACTCTTGCTTCTCGTGACGCAACACACGTAACTCAGCGTCGAAATGCCACACTGCCTCTTCCATCTGCAGAAAGAGAGAAGAAGGATTGCGATAAATAAAATTGACCTCGATATTCCTAGCGCACACCAAACTCGCCTGTTTCAGAAGTTTGTCCTGCTGGTACAGGTTTTTGGTCTCCTCAATTTCTCTCTTCTCTTTCTCTAGCTCTGTGAGCTCCTCTTCCTGCTTCTGAGAGACTGTTTCCACACCTTCGTCCTCCATGTGCATGTTCTGAGCCTCAGTGTGTGTGTCTTGCATCTCTTGTTCAAGCAGCTCTAGGATGTTCTCCCCATTCTGTTGTTCATCCAAGCCAGTGGAAACCAACTTGGCCCTAAGAGTGGCGTAACGCTCCAAGGTTGCCCGAGTGTATCTGTGTTTCCTCTCGGGCATCTCTTCTTGCATTAAGACAGGCACAGCTGGCAGTGGTAGACGCTTCTCAGGTGGCAGGTGTTGCTGGATCGCCTGTAGCTGCTCCACCTTGGCATGGAGCAGAGACACAATCTCCACCTTACTGTCTCTAAGAGCCATCACATGGGAGTTCATCTCAGACTTCTTCTCAAAGATCTGTAGCATTCATGAAAATACATAGACCACCACATGCATTTATTGGTTAAATCAAACCTTAAAAAGACACCAAATCATTTAAAGAGGTCATAACTTACACAACTACGTAGTAAGCTTCTTTTTTTGTTGTTGTTGCCATAAGCACACACAAAATTCAGTTTTTAATTTGATGAATTTCACACACTCTTGCTAAAATGTTTTTTATTTATTTTATTTTTTTTATTGCGAAAATATTAGCCTATGTAATTTTTACATTGACAATAATATGCAAAATGGAGAAAACAAAATTGGGGCAAGTAAGACTTCAGCAAAGACATATTAAATTGTTAAGGACATTTTTTGCTAGGTTTGCTATTATGTGAATAAATCAAATCAAATTAAATTTAAATATATAGAAATTTAAAACAGTTATTGTAAATTGGGATATTATTACACATTATAACTGCTTATCTGTTTTTAATCAAATAAATAAAGCCATTTTTTAATGTATAAACAATATTTTACTTATGCAGTCTGACTGAGTATTAAAGGGTTAGTTCACCCAAAAATGAAAATTAAGTCATTAATTACTCACCCCCATGCTGTACCAACCCCGTAAGACCTTCGTTCATCTTCAGAGCACAAATAAAGATATTTTTGATTGAATCTGAGGGCTGTATCACTCTTCCATAGACAGCCTGAGGGACTGCCTCTTGACGGCCCAGAAAGTCATTAAAAGAAAAGGTTTAAATATTCCATGTGCCTACAGTGGCTCAACTATAACTTTATCAAGCGTCGAGACTACTTTTTGTGCGAAAAAAAACGTAAATAACGACTTTATTCGACTTTCCATTACTTCCTTATGGACGCATGCGCGAGAACTGAGACGAGACCGTTCTTCTTCGACTACTTTTTGTTACCGGCTGCTCACCGCTTAGGAGTTTTACCGCCCCCTACCGTATAAGATGACGTACTGCTTGTAAACAGAACGTTTTGCGCCTCCGGCTATATCAGTACGTCATCTTATACGGTAGGGGGCGGTAAAACTCCTAAGCGGTGAGCAGCCGGTAACAAAAAGTAGTCGAAGAAGAACGGTCTCGTCTCAGTTCTCGCGCATGCGTCCATAAGGAAGTAATGGAAAGTCGAATAAAGTCGTTATTTACGTTTTTTTTCGCACAAAAAGTAGTCTCGACGCTTGATAAAGTTATAGTTGAGCCACTGTAGGCACATGGAATATTTAAACCTTTTCTTTTAATGACTTTCTGGGCCGTCAAGAGGCAGTCCCTCAGGCTGTCTATGGAAGAGTGATACAGCCCTCAGATTCAATCAAAAATATCTTTATTTGTGCTCTGAAGATGAACGAAGGTCTTACGGGGTTGGTACAGCATGGGGGTGAGTAATTAATGACTTAATTTTCATTTTTGGGTGAACTAACCCTTTAAGTTTACAATATTATTTCTTATTATTATGTTTGCTGATACGTTTATGTCATTCACCTTCTTCTCCAGTTCCACTAACTGCACTCTCTTTTTGTCCACGTTCATCCTCAGGTGTTCAGGAACAGTAAAGTCTTTCGCTGACTTCAGCTTAAAGTCTCCCATTTTCTCTTTAGCCAATCGAATCGCTTCCACATCCTTAGGGTCCTCGTAGTCCTCACTGGGCTTTGAGGCATAGCTGAGGAGGCATTAAAAATGATACACACATAAACACAGAGACCAAGAGACACACACACTGGCATTCACTCACAGTTCTGCCCACTCTTTTTTCCTCTTCTCTATCATGGCTCGAGCTTTCTCGGCCTTCTCCGCAGCTTTGCGGAGTTTCTCTGCCTCTCTGCTGCCCAGTTTACGAGACCCTGACTGCATCCTTCCTGACTGTATCATCAAATCTGTTACCAGCTCATCCGGCACTGCTTACAAAGAGAGAAGTAGAATGATGACTGCACACATACACTCCAATAAGTCTAAATGTTAAGTTAACACACTCATCTTGTCTCACGTGAAATGTTGCTGGCTTCTTCGCCGGGCTGTGCTTTGTTCCGCCAATGCTCTTGTTCCAAGTTTGCACTCTGAGAGGCCACTGGGCCGTGCTGGTGCGGATGCATTTGTATGGCAGGCAGAGCCAACAGTCTGTAGTTGGAGATCTTATGTCCACTCTTAAACGCATGCACCGTGACCGTGTCCTGCACCACTGACTCCCAGAACCTACAGAGACAACAGCAACATGAAAGAATAAACAAAAGCCGTGGAGCTCAATTGTTTCTTCCTACAAATCAATGAGAATAAATGACATTTACTAATTAAGATGATCACAGATTTATATTTTTGTGTATTCATTTTAATAGCCCTATATTGTATTTCAACAGCTGTCTCATTTGTGTCAATTTTTATTCTTCCAGTAAAAGCTTTAGTGGAAACATCTAAGACAAAAGCGAGAGCTCAATAAAAAAATGAAAGTTCAGTCATCATACTCACCCTCAAATCATTGACATTCTTTCTTCTGTAGAACACTACTGTATAGAAACTTTTTTTGTCCATTCAGTGAAAGTCAAGTAAGATTGCAATGCTGTTTTGGACCCCACTGACTGTCATTGTATGGCCAGAAACTTTCAAAATATATTTTTTTGTGTTGCACAGAAGAAAGTAAGTCATACAGATTTGAAACAACATGGGGGTGAGTAAATGATAACAGAATTTATTTGGTAACATATTTGGAGATTTAGAGAAATTTGAAGAGAAAACAAAAATATAACAGTAAAGTAATAAAGTAAAAGTGGGTGTGCATGGATGTATAGTACATGGTCTGTAGTTTTTTGAGGCCAATCTGGTGTTTCTCCTCCTCCCAGGCCAAATCTTTCCTGACCTCCATCACTCTTTCTTCAGTCTGTCTTTCAGTCTCTTCGTGGAAGCGAATGTCCAGTTCAAACTCCTACAAACACCCATAAAATATTATGTTGGATTATTGTGTCAATGTAATCATTACACTGCAATAAGAGAGTGAGTGGGGATGAGTGTGAGAGCAGTGCACCGAGCGATGTAGGCGAATGTGTTCAGGAAGGCTCTGGTTCTGCTCCAGTAAAGCTTGAAATTGACTCTGCAGTTCAGCCAGGTTCTTACGCCGCTCCTGTTTCCTCTCTTCAGCTTCCTTATGCATGCGGTCCAGCTCCAGCTTCTGTTTAGCTGTTTCTATGCTGCACACACACACTTATGCTAACTAAACAAATCAATGCATAATAATAAAAATGGAAATTTTTGTCATTATGTACTCATTATTTACTGGTGTTTTTAAAGCCTGAAAATGTGATGGATAAAGACTTTTTTTTTTTTTGTGATTAAAACAAAATGCTTTTTTGTCTTGTTTTCTCAAGATTTCTCATCCTCAAGATTTGAAAGTCCAAATGCATTTAGCGTCAAATAAATATAACACTATGAATGTAATATAATAAACAAGAGAGCAGCTTTACCTTTTATGGTATTTGGATTTATAAAATCAAGAACAGTGAACAGTGAGTCTTATTGCAACATTTTTTGTATCACAAGAAAACAAGAATTAATTTTGTTTAATAAATGAATACTTTCATTTAGCAAGGATGCATTCAATTGATCAAAAGTGACACTACAGACAAAAAGAAATCCTGAAAAAATGCACCAAGTTTTCCACAAAAATATTAAGCAGCACAACTATTTTCAACATCAATAATTCAAGTCACATTTATTTATATAGCACTTTTACAGTACAGATTGTATCAAAGCAGCTTCACAGTGATAACGTGAAAATAATACAACGCAGATCAATAATATTGTTGAATATTAAATGTCCCCAACTAAGCAAGGCAAAAGCCAAGGCAACAGTGAAGGAACCAAAACTCTATCAGGTGATTGAATGGAGAAAAAAACCTTGGGAGAATCCAGGCTCAGTCGGGGGCCAGTTCTCCTCTGGCCAACGAAGGAACAGATTACAAAACAAATTGGACCGAAACATTAAGAGAATTTCTCCATTTCCATCTGTTTAGAAGTCGAAGTAATCACGCCGGTTTGGAGGCGAGATGTTGACGATCAGTGCCGATGGCTGTCGTAATAAGTCTATTAAGCAAATTTAAGTCGTAATAACATTTAACAATATTGTTGTTTTACTGTATTTTTGATCAAATAAATGCAGCCTTGTTAAGTTCAATGGTAATTTTGTGTGAAACATTTTAAAGATTATTTACAATTGACTCTTTGGCACACTGGGGGCTATGGCACACAGAAAAGCACAGAGATAACCGCTGCTCTTGTGTCTTTGTAAGTAGCAAAAACACAAGCCTTGATCCTATCGCTTGCTTTATTTACATATAATATACACATTATACACATTGTCACCTGTAAGCCGATGGATCCTCTATGTCCTGTGCTGCTTTCTCCAACTCCAGCCCAACCTGTTTTCATGACAGAATAAGGTGGTAAAGTTGTAGCATATACTGTAAGTACACACTAACCCACACAGAAACATACACTAACCCGTGGAGAGGGCACTTTGGCGTGTTTGAGCTGCATGGCTTTCTGGAGCTCCTCCTCTGGCAAACAACTGAAGGAAAAGATGTTGCCATCCTCTCCTGCGGTCAGGACAAACATGTCATCAAAGCTGAAGCGGAGGTGGGACACAGGACCGTAATGGTTGTCATGGACGCTGAGGGCCCAGTAAGCCTGCATGGAGCTGAGCTGCTGGTCAGAGGCCTGTACAGGGTACGCCCGGATACTGCCATCCTCCATGCCACATAACAATAACTGCCTGCTGGAACTAAGACAGGAAGAGTGAGGAGGAGTAAGGTGTGGGAAATATCATCCTTCAATTGCGGAATAAAAAAAAGAAATAGAATATAAGGAAACTAATAATGATTTCTCAGTTCCTTGGCACATGCACACATAGACACACCAAGTGTTAGAGAGAGAAAAACCTTACTTGAAAGTGATGGTGAGAATGGGGTTATGGTCTGTGTCATGCACAGGTAAGAAGAAGAAGGGCTCATCTTTTCTCTCTAATGGATCTTCACTCTGCTCTTCAGAGAATTTACAGTGGTACAGATACCCTGAGTCATAGCCACCCTGAAAGAGAGAGGGGCATTCAGGGCATTTCAGTGACACACACAGCACATTTATTAGTAACATTGATGTTAAACAGTCTGGGATATAAAAGATTTTTTAAAAGAAGTATCTCATGCTCACCAAGGGTACATTTATTTGACCAAAATACAGTAAAAAAAAAAAAAAAAGAAAGTAATATTGTCACGATCACCAGTTGGAGTGCCAGTGATAGCCACCAGAGGGCACTCCACCCCAAACATTTGCCACTCAGTTGTGGGCTTCATTTCCCACAATCCTTTGCCTGGACTCATCATCAATGATTGCATTCAAGGTTTTACACATTACCTTGTCAGTTGCTGATTTATAATCACAAATCATGTTTATTTGCAAGAAACATTTCTTATTACTACCATTGTGCTCCTTAATAATTTTGTGGAAACAATATATTCTTTGATGAACAGAAAGTTTAATATAACTGTTCAGCATTCATTTGAAATATAAATATGTTGTAACATTAAATACAGTCCTTGACTGTCACTTTTAGATCAATTTAATGCATCCTTGCCGACAGTAGCCTGACTTCGTCATACTCATATTCTAGTCATCTTTGAGGGAAACCAGTTCAACCCAAGCGCTCTTCGATAAAGTGATGATTACGTAACTGCAGATCATCAGTCCATCATCGTATAAAGCCCTTCCTGGCAATTTGATTGGCCCGACCATTTCTGAACTGATCATAATTACTCCTCAATGGATTGAGTCCACACCGAACTTCCCGACCAAAAATGTTGTGAGCGGGGTTCGGGCTGGTATCCAGGCTAGAATAACAATCTTACTAACCTCAAACTTTTCAAAAGTAGTGTATCTCTGTGAGCATGTATTTACCATAGAAAGCCAGAATGACCCTGGTGTTGAGTAAAAGCCACAGTGTAGAGGACTGGGTTGAGATGGAATATAAAGAGGAGGCAGCTCCACTTCTTCCTCATCTTCTTCTTCCTCTTTCTCCTGTAGTTCCTCTTCTGTGGCATCTGGCTTCTGCTCCAAAAGTTTCTTTAAGCGTTCCTCCCTCTCTTTCTTTTTCTTCTCTTTTCTGGCCTGCCTGAGTGCTACCTCTGCATCTCTCTGCATACACACCAAAATTATAGCAGAAGAACATTAAACATCATAGACATTATTGCAGACCATTGCTATGATTTTAATCATTTTGTTTGTATGATCACTGTGCATATAAATAATTATTAACTTTAATAATATAAATCCCAATCCATAGAATTCAAATTAAATGTAGAAAAATAATTAAACAAAATATCAAATAATGTATTTAAAAATATACATTTTAAAAATTAATAAAATATGAATGAAAGCAACAAACTAAAACAAAAATAGAAACTTAAAGAGAAATAGAGAGAGAACAGCAAAGAGAGAGTCCGTGGATAACCTTAATTCGGGACTTGATGCTTCTAAAGCAGAAATGCATTGTGGGAAGTCCTGAAAGCTGGAAGGTGTTTCCACCGGTCTGTGCTCTAGGATCAGGACATTGAACTTCCACCACGTGACCATTTTGACAGAAGATCAGCAGAGTGTTTTTTTCCTTTAAACACAAACACAAAGCTTCAGTGCGCTACAATAAATCACATGATACAATCCCAACAAGAGCCTCAGTGAGTGTCACAGTTAACTATCATCAACACTCACATGTGACTGAGGTGACCACTCCAAGCCTTGTACAGGCCCTGGGACAGTAACAAACCCAATTGGCTCATATCTTTCTCCCACCGCAAAGAAGAAAACAGTGCTGTCTGCACTCTAAAGACAGAGAGAGCAAAGAATCTAATATTAACACAGCAGAATATTCCGAAACTAATCATGCTCACTCACTCAACCCTTACCCCAGTAGCCATGATCTTTCTACTTCTCTCATAATCGATGGCAGTGACAGGTGCATTGTGGGGCTTAAGAGCTTGTCTAAGACGGAGTTCGGCATCTCCAGAGCATGTGCGCCCTGCAACCGTGTGCAGACTCTGAGGGTTATACAGCTCTAAGAGACGTACCACACCATCATCAAAACCGACAACCAGCAGACCACCAGCACTGTTCAGCTGAGGAGACAGACACTCAACATCAATATCCAATATGCCCACATCCTAGTACTATACTGCTTATCGGCCAATATTAGAGACTTTTAAATGTATCTGTATTGTTTTATATTGGATATTTATGTGAAAGCCCTATTTTTCCAATTAAGTTACATTCTCAAAATGAATATCCATTTTTAATACTATACATCATAATGTTGTGTTTCCTAAATTCACTTGTAGATTTCAGTGTTACATTATTAGTATTTACAATATACTATTATAGAATTTATTAATCATTTGAATTACATTTTTTTTTGAATATTCAGTTTTCATTTACCATACCATTTACCATTAGTACATTTTCAATGGAAATATACAAAGTAGAAATCTAAAATATTTTAAACCTGGTTTCTAACTCGTTCATCAAAATGAACAAATCTTTTTCCGAGTCAATTCGTTCATTTCGTTCGTTGAATGAACCAAATGACACGAAAAAAGATTCGTTCATTTTGATAAACGAGTTCGAACAGGAGAGTCATGAACCCGCATCACAGAACAGAGCAAGGCGACCATTTGAGCTTATAAATCTTAAACTTTGATATATATTTTTTTAATGAGCGATCGTTTTACTTGATAAGACCCTTATTCATCGAAGCCCTTTGAACAGTTTGCAGTTTGCACTGAAACTGTCTTTTGGACCTTGAACCGTTTGGTTACCAGTTAAGTGCATTATATGGAGAAAAATCTTGGAATGTTTTCATCAAAAACCTTCATTTCTTTTCGACTGAAGAAAGAAAGACATGGACATCTTGGATGACATGGGGGTGAGTAAATTATCAGCAAAAGTTTTTTAGTTTTTTTTTTAAAGTGAACTACTCCTTTAAGCTGCTTTGAAACAATCTTTATTGGCTATGTAAATAAACGTATAAAAAGGTATATAAAAAAGTACTATATAAATAAATGTTGACTTGACTTTACTTCACTGTTTATTGGTTATTGGCCATCACATTAAAATAATTATCAGTTTTTATATTATCTTCCAGAATTGTAATATTGTGTCCCAGTGCACTCGATCCTACGATGCACAGAGAGTCTCCAAGCATGTTTCTAAGAGGTTCATTTACTGTACATTACCCTGTCTGAGGCCCAGGTCAGCGTTGTCCCTCCTCGTTTGAAGCGACTTATCGTGAGCTCTTTCTTTGAAAGAAAATCAAACACCCTAACAGAGGCTGGGTAGGATAAAAGGTATTTGTTATTATTTTCAGAAGCACATTATATAGGTGTGTGTGGGTATAGGTTTGGTCAATGCAACATTTTTTCTTACAGTCCAAGGCTGTAGTAGCCATGAGATGGCTACTTTCAGAAACATCCATGCCCTGAATGGCACCAGCATGAAATGAAAAGAGACACTTTGGATCTTGGGTCTGCAAAACAAAAGACCAGAAAAAATGCTTAAAGGATCCACCATAAAAAAAAAAAAAGATTAATCTTTTAACCTGTTTAACTTGACTCACAATGTTGGAGAATGAGAGATCCAGTTTCCAAATACAGCCTTTAGAATCCTGTTTTAAAATAACCCTCCCACAAACACACACACACACACACACACACACACACACACACACACACACACACAACACACCCACACCCACACACACACACAAATATTCAGACTAGGTCCTGGGTGGTTAAAAGGGTAGTTGTAAAAAAAAAAAAATACACACATGCACACTGTACATACACACATAGATTCATACATACATTAAAGCAAGTTCCACATTTAAAATAAATAGATTTCGTACCTGAGCAAACCAGTTGGAGGTTTCTGGGATGGAGCTCTTGACCATAGAGTACAAGCTGACATTCCGGCCTACTGTTATCTCATTCATGGGCTCAGTCTCAAACAGGCCACTGTCATCAACTGCATCTGCCGTGTCTATGGTCTCCAAATTCCAGCTCTGCGGGAAAAAATGGAGAAATTGCTTTAAAAAAAATCCTCTACGTGAAAAGAATTTGAAAATGAAAATGAATTTGATGAAGTCTGTCAATTAACTCAAATAAGTTTACACTTTAGCAACAACAAAAACCAGTGAAGTAGCATCTCATTAAGTAACCTGCACTTACTCTGACAACGCCATCAGATCCTATGGTCAGTAGTTCTCCCTCATCCAGATTAAACTGGTAAATGGTTCCGCTGTGACATGTACGTCTACCTTTACGGCATATTTCCACCTTTATCAGACCCCCCTCCCAAAGAAGCATATTTCCCCACTCTGATCCTGACACAACCTGTGAGAGACAGAGAAAGAAAGAATCAGTTTCTTCAAGAACATATTTCATTTAAAAATCTGTAGGTATTTGTGTGTGAATATGCAAAATGTAAAATGTGCTGAAAAAAAAAACCTTTCCATCAGGAAGCTCCACATATCCTTCTATATCGGTTACAGTTGTTTTTCCAAAACTTCCAAGCAACCCTTGCAACTTTAAACCAGTGAAGGTACTGGCCATTTTCCAGAATCTAAAAAAACATTAAACCCAAACTCTCTCAGCAAATATATATATATATATATATATACACTGTACTGTTCGAACATTTGAGGTCGGTAAGATCTTGAAAAACTCTCTTTTGCTCACTAAGGCTGCATTTATTTGGTCAGAAACAAAGTAAAAACAGAAATATTGTTAAATACTAGTTTACAATAATTGTTTTGTTGTTGTTGTTGTTTATCCTGTGATGGCAAATCAAAATTTTCAGCAACATTACTTTAGTCTTCTGTCTCACATGATATGACCCTTCAGAAATCATTCTAATATGCTGATTTGCTGCTCAATAAACATTTGTTTTTATTCTCACTGTTGAAAGAAGGTGTGCTGCTTACTATTATAGAAACCATGATTCATTTTAGGATTCTTTAATGAATAGAAAGTTCAAAAGAACAGTTTATTTGAAATAGATTTTTTGTAACAATGATCCTGACACAACAATGTCTTCGAATTCATTTTAAATTAAGCAAAAAGTAAAAAAAAAACAATAATTATTGACCCCAAACCCCTTGAACGGCAGTGTAGAAATATTATTTCTTAACATACAAAAAGCATCTTAGAAAGATCTTTTTAGAAAAATATTTTAAAATGCAAATGTTGATAAATTATAGTAATACAGACCTAATGTGCCCAGATCCAGAAGTAGTGAGCTGTCCGACACAGTCGGGCGAAAAGGTGGCCCTGTAGACGTCCTGAGCAAAAGCTTTATTGCACAGCGTCACTTGTTCTTGCCTCCAGTCCCAGAGTGTAAGCATGTAGTCTGGAGCACCACCCACACTGGCCAGTAAAGAGCCATCCCGATTGAAATCCACATAGCTATATGTGCTGCCTGTGCCACCTTCAGATTAATCACAACAAACTAAAATGATGTCTGTAAAATTAAGTAATACTTTTGTAAGACATTTGACCTGCCACTTATGTTCTACCTCTGAGGATCCTGTAAGGTCGCAGTGATGGGTACTCATATATGATGATATTAGGCTGATGGCCTTTCTCTGCCACTGCGAAATATTGCTTACTTGGATGAGTCTTTGAAGAGACAAAAGGAGATATTAGGTCTTCAGATGTAGGTCGTCTTAGATTGTAAAATGAATAAAGGTTACTCAATGTCAAGGCCATTCTTTGTCGTTGTTGGTATTAAGGGGTTCAAGCGCATAGTTGGTGTACTTGGTGACGCTATGACATGGAAAAAACATAAAAATGTCCGTAACTACGCAGCCCTAAGTCTGATGCTGTGTCTTTGTCCAAGGTGCAAAGACTGAAAATTTTGAGCAGCTATCAGACAAGGAGGCTGATCGGAACGAAACCCGCTGGGCCTGTTTGACTTACGGCCCTAGAGGCCTGTAAGAAATTCAAAAGAAATCGGCCACTGGGAGGGGCGCCTTTATGCTTTTCAGATGTGTGAGGGATTTTATACCATGCGATTTTACGCACACCCCCACGACATTCATACCCCATGCTAGAACTTTGCCTTTAGGACCGCCGCTGTCAATACAATTATTTGTTAAATATTGGAGATTACTTAAAAAAACAACTTTCGTGAACATGTCCTAGGTTTTTGCCTCAACCTCGATAAAACCTCTGCGGCAAAATTTTCGGGACTCTCTAGGTCAGTAATTATAAAAAAATTTAAAAAATTAAATTGGCCTTTGGATATATATAGCTGAGTCCTTAAGAAAACAGACATGGTAGAACTCTGCATCAGGTGAGCACATGTGGCAAATGATTCTAAAGGAGCATGACAACTTTTATGGAGATCGGCCCATAGGTATATAGTATATTTAGTATGGTAAATTGCCTGTATTGGCTGTAAATGGTCTTTTTCATCTATGACTGAGATAAATGAAACCTAAATGAAACCTTTTTAGGCACATGATTAAAGGCCTTCACCGAAACAACAGTATTAATATACCATGATGGCACCAATGCCACCCCCGCTGCTAGAGCGGATATAACACTGCTCTTTGGTGTGCACATCCAATAAGACGAGCAGATTTCCGGCTATGAAGGCCAACGTATGCTCATCCAATAGCTGTAGGTTTCCTCTCCGCCCACAGTCATAGCCAAACGAATGTCTGGGCTCAGTTTAAGAAGCAAATTAAATGAACAGATAGTCTTCTCAAGACAAAAACTTATTATTTATATATAATAATAATCAAGATTTTTAATGTTTGAAAGAAGTCTCTCACTCACCAAGGCTGCATTTATGTGATCAATTATTCCTGTGATGGCAAAGCTGAAATTTCAGCAGCCATTACTTAAATAGACTTCAATGTCACAAGATCCTTCAGAAATTATTGTCAATTATTATTAGTGCTCAATTATTATTCATTCTTAAAGGGATAGTTCACTTTGAAATTAATTTTTGATATGTTTTAGCTTACTTCAAGGGCATCCAAGATGTAGGTGTCTTTGTTTCCGCAGTATTTTCAATTTTGATATTTTTAGGTAAAACCGTTGTCTGTCAGTCATATAATGGAGGTGTATGGGGTCCACCTCAAAGAGCATGCACAGAGAAGTCCAAATTAAACATGATTTAATGACTCGTAAATGTAAGTACACATTGATGGCCAAAGACACGAAACGAGTGGTCAATGTGTATCAATGCAACAAGCGCAGACAGAAGCGCCCGCGCCCTCAGAGTACTTGGACGTGACTGTGATTACAAGAGGTAAAAACAATATAAATACTGTACGTTTTCTCACACAAACCGCTCGTTTCGCGTCTTAGGCCATCACGTACTTACATTTACGAGTCATTAAATCATGTTTAATTTGGACTTCTCTGTGCATGCTCTTTGAGGTGGACCCCATACACCTCCATTATATGACTGACAAGAATGGTTTGAGCTAAAAATATCCAAATTGAAAATACTGTGGAAACAAAGACACCTACATCTTGGATGCCCTCAAAAATTAATTTCAAAGTGACTTTAATAATAAGGGGGCAAAAACAAAAGTGTTGCGTTTATATTAGTTCTTTCTAAAAAGTTTTTGCTGCGTGACATTTTTTTTTAGAAACTGAATGAATAGAATGTTCAATGAATAGCATTCATTTTAAATAAAATTCTTTTGTAATACATCTACAGTCACATTTAATCAATTGAATGTATCCTTGCTGAATAAAAGTATACTCTTTTTTTTACTCACCCCAAACTTGTGAATGATAGTGTACTGTGGTTTCCACAAAAGTATTAAGCAGTTCTGATATTAAACTGTTTTCAGCATTGATAATAATAATAAACGCTTATTGAGCAGCAAATCAGCATTTCAGAATGATTTCTGAGGGATCGTTTGACACTGAAGACTGGAGTAATGATGCTGAAAATTCAGATTTTCCATGACAGGAATAAATTAAATTTAAAAAAACACATTAAAATTGTTTTTTTTTTTTAATCATATTTCACAATATTACTGATTTTATTGTATTTTGAACAAATAATGCAGCTCAGTGAGCAGAATTTTTTTCATTTTTCAAAATCTTAATTATTTAAAAATTTTGACTGGCAGCATAAATAGTAATATGGTATATATTTTATTTTATTTTATTTAGTGTTAATGGCTGTGGATACGAGAGGTGCAGTAGGTTCCGTGGGATGTTGGAATCTGCAGTGATGAAGGGTCTGGAGCACAATTCCTCATAGCTGTAATACATATCATGTGGGATTAACTTCTTGTGCTCTTCCTCGTTGTTTCCATCACACTCTTCAACCACCAAAACATCTGCCTGGTCTGAAATTAAAATGCCATTAAAAAATGTACATTATGTATTGTGTTTTTGTCACACTAAATATTAGAAAATATGCATTATGAATTTTCTAATATGTCTGCATGAAATGTTGCTAAACATTTTTTATAATTATTTACATGACAGTAATTGTTTGTCACTGCAAACAGATGTCAAGTTTATTTTCTGCTGATGAGAGTTAAAGAGCTGGGTTTTTTCAACAAAATTACACAAGAATTGCGTTTAAACTACAAACGAACAATACGGGTTTCTCAAACACATGATTTTGTGTCAAATTAAAGCATTAAAAGTGTTATTTCACCTTGTAAATCATCACGTAGCGTCTCGGAAACGTCCATCTTCGTCTGACGCAAACTCCGAGCAATGTTCACTGGGAATTGTAGTCGAGTGGCAGTGTTAGCCGTTGGTCTCTCTCTCTCTCTCTCTCTCTCTCTCTCTCTCTCTCTCTCTCTCTCTCTCTCTCTCTCTCTCTCTCTCTTCTACAAACCAGTGAGTTTATGATTAGGATAATAATAATTATCGGCTAATAAAATATTGTCACAAATAACAACATAACGGATCATACAGCTAAAATAACAGATGAGAACTGAAACCTTGCCTTAAAATATTCTGCAGAGATGCCACTAGATGGCAGTACAGCACAGTGGTCAGTGGTCAACTCTAACAGACTACAGACAGATATAATAGATCATGTCTGTTGATACAAGATTGATTGAAAGAAAAAAAAAGAAAGAAAAAAGCTGGCATACAAGCACACCCTTTTCAAATGTGAGCAAACTCACCTGCTCAATACAAAAACTGTTCATCACTCAGCAGTGATTTACAAGCCTGAACACACTCACATGAACATCTGTCCCCATTTCAAACAGCCATAAACAATCCACCCACGCACATCTCTCACACACTACTAGGACAACACCTGAACCGGAATTCATATGCACACACATTTGCTTCTTTTTTATAGCCTACTACTTCTTTTTACCCTGGTAATACCAGGCTCTGCTACGTAGGAAGTCTGACGTACTCAGGCTAGTATACAATAGGGTTGATCAAGAATAACAAAAACGTAACATAAAATATATCCCATACCTTCTTCTCTGAGGTGAATATATCCATTGTAACAAGAAGTTATCGCTTTCACATGAGTCAACATTCATTTTGAGCATTATCAGACGAATGGAGTTCCTAGTTCTGGTTCTAGGCATTGTATTTTATGTCATGTTTCTGTTCATCTTGATTTCTCACAACTTGTGTGCTTTTTCTGGGCGAGACACATTGAACTTCATATAAAAATAAAAACAGCCAACCTCACAATATCAGTGAAACTGTTCCTGATGTTTTCTATGTAAAAAGTATCACAGAATGAACCCATGCTGTTCTTTCTTGAAAGACACCCACAATGTCTTTACTAACTTTTCTGCAGATGAAACTACCTTGCAGCCTATGAAGGAGTGAGCCAGCTCTCAGATTTCATCAAAAATATCTTAATTTGTGTTCTGAAGATGAACGAAATTCTTACGGGGTTGGAAGTTGGAACAACATGAGGGTGAGTAATTACTGACAGAATGTTCATTTTGGGTGAAACTAACCCTTTAATCAAATCAAAAAAGTATTAAATCCGGAACTTTTTTCTTTTTTTTAATAGATCACTAAAACCTAATGTTGGTAGAAATTACAGTAAAGTCAAAGTGTTAAGAAGAATAGAAATAAAAACAGATTTTCAGAGAAACCAGATTTGGGCCAATATTTCTGACACACTGTGTTCAAATATCTTAGAAATTACGCATAATTAGGTGTGTTGGCTTTGTGCAATTTACAGTAAACTGTACACTGTGGTTTTATGAAATATATTTTACAGTGTCAATATAGTTATGAATTTGACACATTTGCCTGTTTAATTTCCCTGCAATAAGCCATAAACAGTTATGTTGGTAATTAAAAGCATACTGTGGCACTAATTCATTTCCTGGAAGAGACTTTATGTGTTAGAGTTAGAGAGGCTGAATGTGCATTGTGAAATACGCGTTTCAAACAACACACTGTAACCATGGCAATACATTTCTGGGAGTCTAATTTCTCTTCATTTCACATCTTCCTCCTCATCAACTATAACAACCCGGTCTCATCCCAAGACGTCATATAACTGACGTTTTGGGACGTCTTTTGACCATACGTCAATATTCGCCTTATTAGGGCCCCCTTAAACGTCGGTAGATGAGGTTATGGGATCCTAACTCTACCCCATACCTAAACCTAACCCTAAACCTAACCCGTCACCTAACTGACGTTAAAGGTAAAGCGTCAGTTGTATGACGGCCCGGGATCGCCATCTACCGACGTTTAAGGCGGATATTGACGTATGGTCAAAATACTTCCCAAAACGTCAGTTATATGACTTTTTGGGATGAGACTGTGTTAACTATAATCATATCCAGAATTAGATCTAAAATGTGCATATCTATTTCTGTCTGAGAGAGTGATACAATACAAGTGAAGCTTTGTTATGTCCAGTTTGCTTCACTACAGCATAGATTTTCTCCCTCCGATCAGCATCCTTCACACCATCACTGTCAGTTTTCTCAGTACTAGCATATGTGTGACTGTGCGTCAAGAAATAGGACATCATCCTGTGACAGATGCACTTTGCATTAATTAAAGGACAGATGCATTTTTTCACTTTTTTAGTTAAGGCAAATAAAATATGAAAATACTGTATATTCTTGAATCTTGACTTTTATTACACACACATACACACACACACACACACACACACACACACACACTTACCATCAATGTGACTATCTAAAGACTTATTTTAGAGATCAGGCATGTAAGCTTCCATGCTAAATAGATTAAATTGGAAATTCTCTAATGTGAGTAAGACATACAAGGTGAAATTAAAAACACATTCATGAACACGTACACTCCTCACTCACACCACTGTCAGCAGATCCTTGACATCAAGACATGCCTATAAAACCCAATCTACACGTATCTTCAAAATACACAAGCATTCTTAGCCGCTGCTGGAATGATGACCTTCATAGAGTCAACATGCTCAAGAAAAAAGGGGTGGAAAGTATGTGAAAATGTATGTCTATACATTTTATACCCTACAAGAATATCTCATAACCCATCACTTCAAGATGCTCTTGGACACAACAGCCTTTGAGATGGGAGGCCTCATTTTATATCAAAGGAGACATTTTATATCAAATTCCGTTTTGCTGCCAGACTTTATATATCGACAAACATGTTATTCTGAGAGAAAATGTACAGGCAGATGAATAAGCAACTGAGGATCGATTTGGATGGATAGTTTCCCCTGTACAGCAGGACTATACTTTTAGAATAATTATGCTGTTTGGACTGGTATTATTCAATTAGAGCTAAGTTTTTTCTTAATCCTAAATTGTATGTTTCAAATGGGTTGCATAAGCTAAGTTGTTTTAATTACTCTGCTGGTAATTGTATTTCAAATTGCACCTCTTACACGCCAGCAGTTTCAGTCGCCCTTCTTCATCTATGATTGGGTAGTACATCACATGAACACAAAATAACCATTTCTGATTCGCAACAACACTGGATTAAGAAACGAATGCATGATTCAGAGCTGTAGGCGAAGTACACTGTGTGCTTTAAAATACGAAAATTGCAGAGATCAAAGTTGTTATCTTTTTAAATGTAAAACCACAATATGTAGTATAATGATTGTAGGAGGATGATGTATTTTCATATGCAGTAATATAATTGAATTTATTATAATTAGTAGTAATTCAGTCAATGTTCTGACTGTGTTTGAGTTTTGTATTAGGGGAAAAAAAACCTAAAGAAATAATGAAGAAAACTTCGGTGTGCATGACCATTCAAATTATTCCAGAGAGGTGCTCTTTGTCACAGAAATAGAGGACTTCAAGTGTGAGATAAATCCATATATGAGGAGAAACATTATAAAGCAATATATTCCATTTAATTAAATCATTTAAATATTATAACACACTTCTGTACATGCCTTAACAATGTTCAGGTTTTATCTCATAAAAAAATTAGCAATAGAACAATGCACAATTTTAAACAGACAAATAAAATGAGACAGAAAAATGTATATAAAAAATTGTTGTATATTTCAAACAGTAAATATGCAGTATACTCCTAAATGTTCAAATTGATTGTGCTTTCATCAGGCTTTTTACATTTATAATTACAGACCACGGTAATCTCATAAGGGATGACAGATGATTATTCAAGTTATATTGCTGTAAATTTTCTATTTAGCATTTAACAGTGTAAAATTACTACAAAATATTGTTATAAAACCCTAAAGGGTAAAGGGGTTTTAAACATGTTTTAAGGCATTTTCTTCCATAGAACAACACATTTTGATTTGATCAGTTAAGAAGCAGATTACATCAATATAGTAATCAGTTATGTTAAAATTGATTACATAACACTAATAAAGACATATTGTTCTGAAAATGATATGCGACAATTTACAGTTTAATACCCGTAGAGCTCCATTTTAGGCATGCGTTTCATGTGAATCTGTCTAATACCAGTGTTCTTACGTTCCTTCTGGATGGATACAAGGGATTATAAATTGTCTTTCATCTAATAACAGTTTGCACTTCTCACCTCATCTACTAAAGCCTTATAATCATCCTAAGCAATACAGCCCATTTCAAGCCTTCGCTCGAGTTAAAGGGGGGGTTGACTGCTTTTTTTCTTTGCATGATTGTGCTTATGGGGTGCAATATACCATGTATTCGTGGTTTTTCTTTTTTTTTAAAGTCTTAATTTTCATAAATTTCACCTTTATTGTCAGCCGCGCTCTCCTCTGTCCCATGAACAAGCGGTTGACTTCCTGATTCTATGAAAACACTCCCTCAGAAACACGTAGTGGGCTCAGATTGGTTAGTTTGGGCCGGTGTGTTGTGATTGGCTAAACTGTCGCTCACGTTGTCCGGAAGCTTAACGCCCATTACCTTTATGGGCAAAACGTGCATGCCAAAGGTCAAACCATGTAAATAAAGGTGACGATACTATGGTCGATACTGCAGTTTGAGGCAGAATCAGACCGAGAAAGCGGCGATAAAGAGAGTCAAGCAGAACCTCACCACACACTGCTCTTACTAAACGTTTCTGAATGATAATTTGCTACATTTTTTTTTAACTTTATACACGTTTGTTTTACACAATAGCATCTGATTGGCAACAATAGCAACTGACTGGCTACTAACGTTATACTCAAACAGAGTCGGCATTAGTTTACGTTCTTGATCAAATCGAAAATAACGTCATAAAGCATATATGAAAAATACGTTTAAAACATTAGTACTTATACAAAATTCAGGTCCAAAATGTTTGTACGCGTTTGTCGTGGACACAAAATAGCATAACTAGTAGCCTATAGTGGCTATAAAGCCAGCGCTGACATTTGAAAAAAATAAATAAAACACAAGGCTACGTCTGGAATTATACATGCAATTACATTTAAAATGATGAAGTCTTCGCCTACTTACAGGTTGTGGCCCAACAACTGCTGCGTCTGGTTTTAAAGTTGGAACTGCTTCATGTTTTAGTAAGAGTTTCTTTTTGAATCCGGTGTTGAATTCGTGGAGATTCTGGAAGCTGTCTTCCGTAAATGCGCAGCACAGAGAGCTAGATTACGATCGTCATTTTCAGGAACATAATCAAACATAAATTGCATCCATTGTTGACGAAGTATAGCGTCCATGGGAAGCCCGAACACAGAAGACCTGACAGCTGGGTGAAAATAGCACACATTAGACGGCATGGCTAAAGTTAGTTCTCCCCTGTAACTCTTCCTCTTCGGCAAAGACGCAGATATATGCGCATGCCCTTTTTTGCGTATTCCGGAGGGAGGGGTTGATGCAAATGTGTAGGTTAGTGAAGTACCATAACCCAGCTGTAGTCCCAATCGAGTTGTTTTTACACTTCCTAGTTTTTAAAAGACGATATCTCTGCTTACATTGAACTTTCAGCGGTGCAACTTTGCAGATACTGGTTATGCACCAACAACAGCAACGTTACACAATATTTAAAATGAAAAAAGTGAAATGGCAGCACAAAGATACTGAAATGTACACTTTGAGTATATTGCAAACAGGATAATGACATGCAGTAACAATCAGTTCATTTTATACAGTTCCTCCATGATCTGAGAAAGGTGTGTTGTTTTTCAATCACAGATTTAGAGAGAAATTTCAATATACATTAGTCACATGTTCCCAATAGGTTGTTAGTTTAGTTGCTGCTAGGCCTGCAGTAACTATTATGGCATTTTCAGCATTGGCTTCCCATCAAACCAAACATCCCGGACTCTCCGTTATGGCAAGATTTTGAAAACTAGCCAATTTTAGAGCAGAATCTGAAAATATGAGCATATGCTGACTTTAAATGATATATGAACACAAATCTCCTCTTACTGCACTCCTGGAGAGGTGAGCCAAATATTGATCAGCTCCTAAAAGTTGTAGGATTCTACCTCAGGTACCGTATCGATCGAATTATGGCACATCTACTCAAACCTCCCATTAAATCCTAACCTGTTTATCAAGCCATCATTATGCTTCTATAGTGAATGTGAATGGGAATATTCAAGCATTAGCAACTCAGTATCTTGCTAGAATAGCTTTCTATTATACAGAGCTGGATATAACCCTCACTTTTACATACCTCATTTTTTTTGGCTTCTGCTCAGAACTACATATCTTTTCCAGCTAGTTGTCAAATGGCAGGGTGGAAGTCTGTGTCCAGAAAGACATAAAATGGTGTAAAAAGAAAATTTAAGCTAAATTAATATGGAGACCAAGTCCATGTTCAGTCCTCTGTGGCTTTGCAAGAAGAAAGTGAGGCTGGAACACTGAAGATTTTGGTTTTCTTTCCCTAAAGAAGTGGCTGCTGGAGCTTTAGGCCCCCCAACTGTGCACAGCGTGGGCCTGGAGCTGGAAAAGCCAGAAACAGACCCACTTAACACAGAGAACGATATATTGTGTAAAGAAAGAATTAATGTCAGAATACCTTAGACATATTTAGGACTTATAGTGGAGAATCCACTTCAGCAATCATAAAACATAAAGACACTTAGTATTTCACACACTATATTTTACATCGCATTACTTTACAATTGAATTAAACAACCCAAAGGTATGCGAACACAAACACCTGCATTAATGCATGTAGAGTTTTGAGGTGACTAACAGTTATTAGGTGTATAATGTAAAATCAATAAGACTTTTATCATCCTAAACATTTTATGCTTTTTCTGTTGTTTAATTGATATTTGCAAGTCATTAACAGTAACTTAATGTCTGTTGTTAGGGCTAGAAACAGATTTAGTGTGATTGATATGTATGCAACTGTAAAAAAAAATATTGTTGGTTTAACTTAAAAATAAGTAAACTGGTCGCCTTAAAATTTTAAGTTCATTGAAATGGAAAAATTGTGTTAATACAAGGAAGGAGATTGATTTAATCATCAGAAACTCAAAATATTATGTTATCTGAACTACATAAATTATCTAAGTTGATTTGACAAAAAGAAAAAAAAATGTTGAGATTACAAATCATGAAAATAATTTTTTACAGTGCAGTATTGCTTTTACTGCTTTCTTTTTTTAAGTATCTCCCCGCTACATGCAGTCAGACCGTCACATTCGGTCTCTTCAGACTGAGAGAGCAATGAAAGGACCAGTGCAGCTTACACACTGGCTAAACCAACATGAACACAAACACACAAACACACTCTCTAGTCTGTCTGGAACCTAATATCATGTTAATGACCCTGTGCCTAAAGGCTGCCTTGCATTATGGGGCTTGTGAGTAACTGGTCGGTAGCTTTAGTGCGGGTGGATTAGGGTAATGCATGTGGTCCCTGTGCAAAGCGGGGTCGCAGGACTAAAGGGTTTACCCCGCGCACACACAGACCCAGTCTGACGCTCTCTCATTCGGCTGTCACTTTGACTCACCTCTGCGAAGCTCCGCACCCTCTCCTCACAAAAGAGTCTTTCTTGTTTTCTTTCTCTCTGCAGCTGGACGCTCCTGCCTTTGTCCACCTCCAGCTTCCTTTTTGTTTTCATTTTTTGCCATTGAGTCTCTATTTTTTGTCTATCTTGTTTGCTTTGTATTTATCGATGTTTTGTCCTTTATCGTAGCCTGTAATGATATTCATTGCAATGTTACCAGAAATTTTGTTCAAATTCTTAAAGCAAGATTGTTAAAAGATTATTACATTTTGTGATTCATATTAGAACCAAAGGATATATTCATAAAACACAAATATAAATAAAATAATAAAACATACAATATATAATTCAACTTACAAAATACAACAGTAACTATATAAAATTCTTCAGTTTAATATTTGAGAGTTTACATTTTAAAATTTGATGTTTTTAATGTTTGATTAATTTAATGTTTTTTATTTATTTTATTTTTTTGCAACCCATAAAGCTGACTGGCTAGTTTTATATATAAATGGAATAAGATTCTATGGATTTATTAGCCTAGAATACAGATACATATTTACTAATGGGATGCAATGAGGTACAGGGACTGCAACACAGTTCCGTGGCTTGCTGTTTTGCCATATGTTTTGACAACAGGCTGTTTTCCAAAAATAGCATGGCCAGAAACATCTCATTTGTTGGTCATTTGCAAAACTACAGAAGGCCTAAATGAGCAATACAGCTTGAAATGAGGTACAAAATATTATAGGTATGGCTTACAAAGGCACATATACTGCAGCAGGCCCATTGGTGACCTCTTGCATATGATTTCAAACAGCTTCAAAGCTTATTCTACTGGTTCAAGACCTACTGTTTTGTTTTACATATGGATTGTGTTTTAAGATATCTATATGGAGATCAGATAACTGTGTAGTGATCACTCAGGCTATTGAACTACAAGTAATCACTCTCCACAAATGTTGATGTGACAACAAACCAATATACAAAGAATATATCTAACACATGCCATGGGAAATATTCACTCAAAATAAACCAAACACAATGTATTAATTAAATTAAGCTCAACAGATATGTTTACTTGTAATGCAGTTTAAATTCAAATAATCAATAATGTTACCATTTTATGGTAATAATCCAATAGCAATTCAATTTTACTTCTAACCTAAATCTAAAGCCATCAGACAGATGCTATTGAACCTTTAACCATCTGTTTGAAGCAAAGCAAGTATACACTTTTTAGAAATTAGAATGGTAATCTGTTACATTGTTTCTCTTTTGATATAGCAAAAATATGGGGTCTGAGATCCCAAACATATGTATCTTGGACAGCACTGAAATACGAATTACTTATAATCATTTTTCAAAACTAATTAGGGGTGTTTGACAATTATATTATCGTTAATCACCCTCATGAAGTTCCAAACCTACCTCAATATTTTGTTGAACACAAATGAAGATATTTTGTCCATAAAAATTAATATAAATAGGGTAAAATATTCTTCAAAATATCTTCTTTTGTGTTCTACAGAGGCAAGTCAGTAAAATGACAACAAAATTGAACCATCCCTTCAAGCATCAGCAACCTGATATTTCAATATGTACATATTTTTTTGCTATTAAAATAAACTCTCCCAAACAGAATATGATAAGCCATAAAGACAACATGGTATCTGAATTGAAATGCTTATTGCATACCGCAAAATTTGCACACTGCAACTTTTACATTTGCAACTTTGGCCTGCACATCCACAACACGATATCTACTTGGCTATTCGAGAGATGTCTAAACAAGATATTTGAGTATGTGTGTGCGCATGTGTGCGTATGATAGACAGGGACACCTTCTCTTATGTTTCATTATCATTCCTGTTGCAGACACTCCATGAAAGAGCAAAAATCCAGAGATTTATGAGGCGGCTTACCCCCCGCAGAGCACATCATCAATGCCCTGCGCTAACCAGACTAACTCACAGAACACGCACATATATACTTACTCTTGCTTTGCCCTCATCTATGCCCAAACCTTCATATGAGCACACATACACTATGCTTCATGACGTTTGCGCACTGACAGATAGACAATCTAGCGAGTGCTGAATTAAGGCTTAAAATAGTCAGTGCGAACTGTCAATGGATTGTCGCATTGTGACAATTGCATGTTTTGCACGTAGGCCTACAATTATTAGGTTTTTTTTCTTTTCTTTTTTTTCAAATAAGACATATCAAAGCCTGATACCTGCTGTGCATAGTTAGAGCGAGCAGACAAGGGAATGAATTTCCCTTTCCCAGCACACACACACATATACATTCACATTCTACTTTTAAGTCTTTTTCATAAATAATTGTGTGTGCAATTTGAGTGACAGTGTGGGCACAGGCAGTACAAATACTAATTAAGTTTCACAGCAGGGGGCGGAGCTGTAAGAACGATTACTTTTCACAAAGAGGAAATTAAACTCATCGCACAATAACATAATTTGCATATTTATTCACAGAGATGTGCTATAGATGATTTGGACTGGGCTGTTAAGCGAGAGCTTAGTTCTGTCTGCAAAACATTTACTTTCAAAACATGTTCATTTCCTGAAAGATATCTCAAACTTAGCTATAAAACTAGTGTTTTAAATCACTCAGTGGGGATTTTCACATACTGTATATAGATTTATTCAGACTGCTTTTCCTATTGAAATTATTCTTTTTTCTTTGGAAACCAATTCTGTTTGGGATCCCTCATCATCCCAACAAATTAGACATCTCAAGTAAGACATTTAAGAAAAAAAATCATGCTTTGGTGAATGACAAAACGTCACAATTACGACACATGTCGAAATTATGACATTTAAATTTAAATAATGAGATAAACATCATTATTATGATATCGAATTTGTCATAATTGATTGTGTCACATTTGACATACTAATGTCATAATGTGATTATAAAGTTAAAAATGTCATAATTTTCACTTTTTATGTCATAATTGACTTTTAATGTAATGATTATGACAAAAAGTTACAAATATTATATGACATAGGCTACTAATGACATATTAAATCATAATTTTGATATTATCAAGGCTAAAGTATGAAAAGTTTATATAACATACATGACCATTCTGATGTTTTATGTCCTAACTGACTGGAAATTAGAATTTTTGACTTACTAAGTCATAATTTTTGATATATAAAGTCTAAATGACATACTAATTAATAATTATGAGATAAAGTTTAAAATATAATCAATCATATGACTAATTCTTAATTTTGAAATTTCGAAAAATTTAACTTTTTATGTCATAATTATTACGTTAGACTTAGTCGAAAGTCTTATGTCATAACTCATAACTCTAACCAGTATGACATAATTCTGACGTTTTATGTCACGATCACGATAGGCCTACAAAAGCATGATTTTCTTTCTTAGGTGGCGGAAATGTGTATCCATATGTGTATTATTTGTTAGATAACATGAGTAAGGTCATGCAGGTGGTGAGTGGAGAATGTCCTCTAGACTTTGGATAAAAGAATGTAAACCCACACGTGCTGTCACTAACACCCATGAAAACATTCCCACGTATCGGATAAAAATGCTGTCATTGTTTGGTCAAAGAAATAGCTACTTTATGCAAATACTTGAACACAGACGCGAGCGCTTTACTAGGCCTACTTAACTTGCGTTGTTGATCTGGCCTTAACAAAAATGCATACTCACTTTAATTAACTTTCTCAATAATATTTTCTTCAAACTGTTGATCCACCATGATAGTATTCCCGGAAAAAAAATCTCGTCGCAAAACAAAACAGTAGGATCGTCGGCGCACCGAGCACCGAGATTCTACGCTGGGGCGACTTACTGGGCCCCCGGTAAAATAATAATAACAATAATAATAATAATGTAATAGTAAATATTCAAATAGCAAATCGCATTCTTTGTTCTTCATTGTGTTAAAACAATATTTGTGATATTTATTTTTTAATTTTACAAATATTTAACCGCAAAAGGTCTTATTGCCAAGACAATGTAGCCTAGCCTATTATTCACGTGTCTGTATATTGTCCTGCACAATTAGGCCTAATACATTGTAATTAATTATTATTATATTATACACTATATAAATAAAGGTCTGTTTATTTGACAAAAATTATAAGCTATTTTATTATGTGCACGTGTAAATGGTTGTCATCAAGTGATATGTTCTGTTCCTTACACAAAAATCATATGGCTATAGGCTACTAACACCAGTAATATAGCTAAAAAAAAGTTGTATAGATTAGCATGAGCAAACATTGAGAGAATTGTGTGTGAGCTATCCCTTTAATGCCACCTTGAACGAAGTTGTGATAGTCTTTACTTCCCTATAGTGACAGCCTATACTTGAGTGAAACAGCTTTGCCTTTTCAAACTAGAAAAAAATGTAAGGCGGAACGAATTCATGACGACTTTAAGATGCAACTACCCCTCTGTTGTAAAATGTAGCTACTGCTGATGACCTAAAGGGTGCCAATAATTATGGCTAGTGTGTTTTGGAGAAAAGCATTTATTTGATAATGTGATTTACTCCCTGTGGTATGGGGGGCGTGGTGCAGCGCTGTGTGCAGCGGGAGAGCGGGGGAGGAGTCGAGCGGGAAGTAAGCGGGTCAAGTTCAAATGATAAACACCTGTCTGTGATTTCAGTGATTGGCGTTGGGAGAGTATTTAAGCGGGCCAGTTGGACGCTTCAGACAGACAGAGAGAGACTGGAGCTGGTCGTGGATCCTGGATCCTGATCGGAATCTAAAAGAAAGCTGTAAAGAGTGGGAAGAGTGCGACGTCGAAGGAAGCTGTGAATCAGCGGGAAAGAGTTTTTGCTGTTGTGACTGAGTATTGTGAAGTGCGCTGAGGCGCCGTGGAAAGAGTATTATTTGTTGATTTAATAAAGCACACGAGCTCCAGTATTCGCCGACCCCTTGTCTTCTTCCATCACCCTCCTTGAACCGTACTACACTCCCCACTTTCAATTCTTTTACTTCAAAGAAAGGTTAGATTTTAGGCGTGTATTTTTTTAAAGGCTGGGTTGACTGCTTCTTTTCTTTGCATGATTGTGTTTATGGGGTGCAACATGTATTCGTGGTTTTTCTTTTTTAAAAAGTCTTATTTTTGATAAACTTCACCTTTATTGTCAGCCGCGCTCTCCTCTGTCCTCGAACGAGCGGTTGACTTCCTTACAGGTTGTGGCCCAACAACTGCTGCCTCTTGTTTTGAAGTTGGAACTTCTTCATGTTTTAGTAACAGTTTCTTGTTGAATCCAGCACTGAACTCGTGGAGATTCTGGAAGCTGTCTTCCGTAAAATGCGCAGCACAGAGAGCTAGATTACGATCGTCATTTTCAGGAACATAATCAAACATAAATTGTATCCATTGTTGACGAAGTACAGCGTCCGTGGGAAGCTCGAACACAGAAGACCTGACAGCTGGGTGAACACAACACACTCGACGAGCCGCAGATATATGGCCATGCCCTTTTCTGAATATTCCGGAGGGAGGGTTGATGCAAATGTATGGGTAAGGACGTCTAAAACCCAGCTGTAGTCCCAATCGAGTCGTTTTTGTAGGCAATAAACTTCCTGATTTTTAAAAGACGATATCTCTGCTTACACTAAACTTTCAGCGCTGCAACTTTGCAGATACTGTTCATGCACCAACAGCAACATTACACACAATTTAAAATCAAAAAAGTGAAATCGCAATCAACCCCCTCCCCCTTTAATGAAAGATCAAAAGGATTTAACAATGCAGATTTATTTTTACAGCCATTTTTGATCATATTTCCCTAGGGGTGCCATTAATTCTGACCAAAACTGTGCGTAATAAAAACATATACATGCACTCACATACAAAGGGGCCTATCATGTGATGTGGACTTCCTGCCATTCCACTTTAGGAGCAACAAGAAGTTAGCCTGACTACGTCAGACTTCCTTGCGCTAATTTCATTTCGCTCCTGTCTACGAAGCAAAGTGAAGTAGCAGAGTCTGGTATTACCAGGCTAATTGTAAACTCCAGAACACTTGAAATATACGGCATGTGTCACATTGGGATCATACTGTCATGCTTTTGCGTCTTTTTAAAAAAGCTTGATGCATTTATCAATGCTGCGGTTCTGCAGTTGAAAACTATTGTGTGGCGTGGTGGATTTTTAAAACAAAAAAATGGCTCCAAACAGGCGATTTGCACAAAAGTCATTTTGTGTTTTATTTCGCTGCATGTTTTAAAATGCTATTTTTATGTAAACATCCACTGGATGATATTTTAACAACTGCTCCACCTTCTCAGCTTTCTAACCTACATTTCAAAATAGTTACCTCTTACGTTTATGAATGCTTGAACACTCTCTGTGTGAACAAACTCAAAGGCCTATAATATCATGAATCCATTCTAGGGAAGAGTGCACATTTGTTTGTATAGGCAAAATATGGATAGAGAATAATAGATAAATATAATGGAAAGGGAATAGAAGTAATGTAGCACCAGGGTCCTTATCCAAGCAAAATCCTGCATCCTTTTCTGGCCAAACATCCCGCCGTTCATTTGAAGAGCTGAGATGCCAACTGTGCCCCCTCACTTCTCATCTCACACATTACCAAAACTCCAGGGTTGTGTCATTTGCCGAAAATCACACACACACACACACACACACACACACACACACACACACACACACACACACACACACACACACACACACACACACACACACACACACACACGCACGCACACACGCACACACACACATATGAAGAGTTCAGATGCAAAAGCCTCTAAATGCCATTTGAAATTTTCTTCTTTAATGATGATTTTTATCAAGCTTGTATATTTAAGTTCAGTAATTTCACTTAAATAACAATTAATAGGTAATTATCATTGCCATTTAAGTGAAATCACTGAACTTAAATATACAAGCTTGATAAAAATTCATCATTAAAGAAGAAAATTTCAAATGCCATTTAGAGGCTTTTGCATCTGAACTCTTCATATATATACAGTATATATATATATATATATATATATATATCTGAAGCCCTCCTTAAAAAAAATAATTAAGCAAAACGTTTTTTTTTTTTCTTTTGTGCCAAGTCCTCCTCGTACTCTTTTCATGCTGGCCACCAAACCATGCCTAATGGCTCCTGGGGAGAAGAGGCCCAGATTGCAGCATCTTTCCTCCACAAAAAGAGCTTAGAAAACTAGGCTTAAAATTTCAGGGTGCCACCCCCGCCAACCCACCCCTCCTGGAGCGCACATATGCCCCTTCTATCCCAGGAGAAACGAGAGATGTACTCAGAAATGCATGCGAACGTTGAAAGCAAGCAATCTCAGTCACTCTCAGAATCTATCTTTTTTTTTTTTTTTTTTGGCCATACACAGTAAGTCAATTTAAATAGAAACTTGCTTTTTTATACCACAGGGGACTAACTGGGTTCATATGCAAATCTTTCCCATCAGGAGTGGAGGATGTTGCATTTTATATGGGTAAGATTTAGCTTGAATTCATTTCTGTTTTCCTATTGTGGGTTTGGAGTAGAATGATGAAGACATATTATGCAGGCACATTACAGTGTTCAAGAGATGACAGTGAAAGGAGTGCATGTATATACTGTCGAAACCAAGAAGGTAAAAATAGATGTACTATGATGATAATGGATACTGACAGTGTGTACATAATGTAATGAAATGGATTATAACGAGAGCAATTTGGTTGATTATTTTGAGTGCTTATGCAGTTTTACTGTCGTTGAATGAATATTCAGATGGATCAGATTTTGCCTGCCTTATTGCTCAAATTGAACCTGTGGCAGTAAAACCTGAAATTACTTACATTGTGTTCATTTTAGCTTGTGTTCCCCACAAGAAAAACAGCTTCATAAACAAACTAATGCATGTTTTAATTAAAATGTAAAAAATGTAATAAGGTTAATGCAAGGATTTGTTTTTGGTAAAGAGGGAAGAACATGTATTTAGCTCAATGTAAAAACAATAGAAATCAATGGAAGTCCCCATGGAAAAATAAATGTGTGTATAAGTATGTGAACGTCTGCAAACTGAACATGAGCAGAACTACTGTAGAGGATTAGATCATTGGAGAGAATGAAAAGAGAAATGAACAATGGTAAATGTATTGATAGTGCACTTCCGCTCCACTAGGGATCCTTAGTTTGAGAGTACATGACAAAAAAGGAGAGATAATACAGGAGGTTTTTAATCCAAGCTGCATTTATTTGTCCATTTAAATACGTTATGTTAACAAAATACGTTATATGTTAACAAGTGCGACATAATATTACACAAATAATATTTGAAGCAACCGTACAAGAGAATTTATTTAGTGAAGCAGAGTATTGTCAAAGCTGTATTACGAGGCAGCCGATTCCTTACATCTGTTCGGCTATTTACACACGCACACGCACGCACACACACACACACACACTTTTAAGGCAAGGAGATGAGAGTTGATTGATTTTCTGCTTGGTTTAAGGTGTGCTCTGTTTTTTAAGAAGATCCCTCAAAAAAGGTGAAAGACAAACCCAGTTCTGTGAAAGCAGAATAAGACACAGAGTCTGTATTAAGATGACTCAAGAAGCCTTCCCTCGGTTTTTGTGGCATTTACATGTGCAAATGAAAAATGGGATATAAGGAGAAACTAACATGGGCATCAATATGGATAATTTCTCTCCTTTTATTCTATACCATCTGCAATCGATCTGTGCTTGCTAATCTTCAGTACAAAGGCCCCAGTCTCACTGATTTCCTTGCATACACGTCAATATGGGACTGTGCCATTTGTATTACATAAAAAAAGAGTGCGATGAGAATAAAGATAACAAAAATATCAGCCTCCTCTGATCATTTTTGTTCAATATTTCTTTAACAAATCAAATAGAGAACATTTTAAATGTATTTTTTTTAATTCTTTATTTTTTTTTTTACTGTTTTATTGTCACCTTATAGAAAACAAATATGTTTGCAGCTATCATAACTGTTTACTTAAAAAATAAAAAGGTTATTATTTGTCATATTTTATGATGGTTATTTGGTTTAGATTTAAATTTCAAATTTAAAAATGTATATGTTTGATTGGGTTTTTATTTAAATACAATTCACAATTGCTACAATTTTTAATGCTAAAGAAGGCAACAAATCCACTCCAATATAAAACCAAAAACAACATTATTCCCCTAAAACGCTCAATGCAAAATTGTAAGATGTAACAAAATCAATATTTTTAAAGTATTGTTTTAAATCTGCCTGTGAAGACAGACAAAGACAGACATGACAGACAGATTCTGCAGGCTGTGGTAAATGTGGCAAGAAATTAAATATGGAACAGGAGGAGGTTATTAAAATACGAGTTTTGAGTTTTGGTTGACTACCTCACACCTGGTAGCTCTCACCATGAACTCAAAGTGAGGTGTGCATCTTGCCAAAAGAAAAAAACGGGTTAGATAAAAGACAAACTGTTAGATTTCTATTTATTGTGTGTATATATATATGTATATATATATATATATATATATAAAACTGCATGGATTTTCTTTTTTATTATTATTATTTTTTAGATGAACAGGCCCATAATATAAAATATCCTATCTCTTTTAGTGTGGGTCATGGGGGTTGGCCAGATGAAAGGCATAAAGCACTTAAATTTGCTAAGGACACTCCCACCATTCAGAAGCTTTGTGGCCACTGCGCAAAATGTGCACACACATTTACCATTGGAGGGTGATTCGGAAACACACGCACTTATAAACACCCATTTGGGAAGTTAAATGGCTTTAATAATAAACTGATGATGTTTTGTTAAAACATTTCAACATGTTTTGTTACACCTAATTCAAGAATAATATTGTGCTAACACATATTAAATGTATGCATCTAAAACTGTGTGATCTGTTAAATTGCATTATTCCTGAATCATGTAAACGGTGGATAATGCTTTTTTTAAAGTCTGTATCGTCAAATTAAAATTATGAATAACATGTTTACATTTTTTTCCTGTTAAATGTTTGTTGTTGATTTCACCTGTAGATAATGTTTAACATTTATATTAAGAGAAACTGTTCCATGAAACTTGTCTGAAGTGCTTCACAAATTATTTCTTATTTTTTATTGCAGAATAGAACACTGACGTAAACCTGCTCCCCTCATCACTGTTCTCTGACAACTTCTGTATTGTGAGTCAATTATTATCTGGTTTAATGTTTATCTCTCATCTGGAATCTACAGCTGTCTTCCTTGCACCAATCATATTGAAATCATCATACATTTTTATTTGTCAGTTTTTAAACATAATAGCCAATTTATAGATTTATTGTTACATTTATTGTTTATCTTTGATTGTTACAAAAAATGTAATATTTACAGCATTTGTGCTTTGCTTTCTTTTTTGTCTTTATTTGATCTTTTTTTGTTTTATGTTGTGCTTTGTATATGTTTAGATATCAATCCATGTTGTGCTATTAGGATATGAAGTGTTTAATGCATTTGTAAACAGTAAATCACATTATTGATTATTATTTTTAAGCAAAACCAAAAAAGGAAAAAAAATAAGTGTCAAAACAAACAGCAAATTTTGTAGAAGTAAAAAGATGTGTTTCCCCCCCAGAATTTAGGATATTCCAGTTAAAAATAAAGACTAAAAGATAAACCCACAGTATACAAAAAAGTTACAAACTATTTAGTAATAATACAAAAAAGAAAAGCAAAAAAATATAACTTAAGTTAACAATCCTGCAGCAGCAGTGTTTCCAGTATCCCTAATACAAATGTTACCTTAGTATAGCTGCTCCCGACATCCCATTCAAAACACCCACATTCCAACCTAATGGACGCACCTCGCCCTTCCTGTGGCTGCTTACTCCGCGCATACCACAGTCCTGGTGTCGACTCAAAACATCCAGACTTCAGACAAGGTACTCTGAATATGTTACGGTATTTATTGATTATCACCTGTCAACGTATACATATAATACTAACGCTTAGTTTCATACTGGACGAGCCGCTATGCCCTAGTTTTTCGCGTGCGGTAGGATACATGAACTGCATTCCTTGTATAAGAGCTGCGTCTTAGCGACGCCATTTTAAGGTCTAGATTTACATCAGCGCGTAAGGTTTGCAGCACATCTCGCAGGAGAACAGCTACCCCGTCCGGGAATTTTACCGGCTGGCTTGGCTGTTTCGTTTCCTATTTGAATAACTACGCGTTGGTCATCTTTCGCCGGCCAAAAAAGGGGTTCGTCGTTTTAATTTCAGGTAAGCTTTTTAACTGAGGATTGATTAAACTCCAAGTAGTTTGATTGGAGGAGCGGGAGGATCTTCCCAGGGTTTTCCATGCGATACTTGAGGTTGGCTTTACCTTCCGGGACCTGGGTATTTAAAAACGTTTGGTTCAGATTTTTACTTTTTTGTTTTATACCGTTTTTAGCAGGAATTTGCAGGTTTGTGCACGACGCACATTTACTATTGTGATTGTTTACGGTAGCTTTAAACACTGGCTAACGTTAGCTTCATTCAGTTAACGTTATGTGGATCGAGCAGCGAGCTAACAGCAAACCAGCAGATCTCAATCGATAAACTAAAATTAATAATAAATGTAGAAATGATTTTACCAGAGACTCCACGTATTGTTTTCCCATGCACATATTCTACCATTTTTCTTAACCTCATCATGTTTTAGCTTCCTCTCCTTCAACGGTTTAACCCATGTCGTCAGGCATACCGGGGAGTTTTTACTTTTTTGTCTGTTGCAAATATTTTCAAATTAGTAAACTGAGCCGATCTGTTATGTCATAGTTTGTAAGATTAAGCTAGCGTTAAGTCAGTCGGGTAAAAGTGTGTCAGCTAGAAATGCGCTTGTTTTATCAGTTGATAATTAAGCCTTTTTTAATTTATTTCATTACTATATTTTTTGCACACCTCAATTTGCGTGTATTTACTTTGATGAAGTGCAATGTTAAACTTAAATCCGAGATTGCTGGGTTTTTTATTCAAAAGTGGATTGTTCGGTGGAATTTAGTTATGTTATTTAAAATTTCTGTCTTGGCAACCCATCCACGATGGACTTGTCAGGGGGAAAGGGTAGTTTTGACTATAAGAACTATCGTGATTGTGTCTTCAACCCAAGGTGTGATGTTACAGTTGGTCGCATTTCAATGTCAACCGATAGGTAAGTTTTCAAGTTTGCGAATGGGAAACTGAATCAAAACATTTCAGGGTTCATTGCTCTTTCTCGAAACAAAGGCACCGATGGCCGAATTCCTGCGTGCTTTTAGGAGGGGCTCGGGTTTCTCGGCTCCCAGAGCCCGGGACAGCTGTTTCACACACTTTAGTTAGACGTACCCACCTTGAGAGGCACGGCAGAACTAGAGATCAGCCACCGTGCGCGTTTCCGCTGGAGGAAGTGTGGGCGGAGCTAAAGTCTATCGGCAGCGTGCGCTGTGGAAACTGAAGAGGTCGAAACTTTTCCACGATTGCGCGTGTGTGGCCGCTTTGTCTAGTGGAGAACGAATCTCGGGTTTCGTACCTGTGCGGGAAATACCCGAAGTCTGTTTAAAAACAACCTCCGTTTCCCATAACACGCAGACAGTTTTATGGAAGAACCTGTGGAAATGGTCTCTGAAAAGATTTTTACTAATTGATTGTGGACGTAACGTTAGCCTATTTATTGTTTCAAATATATATATATATATATATATATATATATATATATATATATATATATAGTGTGTGGGTTTTACTCCTGTTTGCTTTTGAAAACTATATCCCTTTCCTCAACAAAACTATCAAAAAGATAGTTTAACCAAAAATCTAAATTGTCTCTTTTCACCTGCATGTTCCAAATGTGTATGTTAAAGTTAAAGGATAGGCCAAATAAAATAATGGGGGTGAATCTTATATATATATATATATATATATATATATATATATATATATATATATATATATATATATATATATATATATATATATATATATATATATATATAGAAGAGTTCAGATGAAAAAGCCTCTAAGTGCCATTTGAAATTTTATTCTAAAATGATCATTTTTTATCAAGCTTGTATATTTAAGTTCAGTAATTTCACTTAAATGGCAATGAAGATTACCTATTAATTGTTTAATTGTCATTTAAGTGAAATAACTGAACTTAATATACAAGCTTGATAAAAATGGTCATTTTAGAAGAAAATTTCAAATGGCATTTAGAGGCTTTTGCATCTGAACTCCCTCTCTCTCTCTATATATATATATATAATACATTTTTTTATTATATATATATATATATATATATATATATATATAAATAAATATATATATATTTTATTTATTTATTTTTTTATATAACGGCGATCGTGTTTGGCTGAGAGAAGTCATTCACCTTAGGATGGCTTGAGGGTGAGTAAATTATGGGATAATTTCATTTTTGGCTGAACCAGCCTAACCCTGTTAATGCACACACTTTTAAAGTTGGGTTGATTTTAATTGGCTGTGTCTGTTTTTATGTATCGTTAATCAGCTGAAGAAAAAATTCTAAAGTGAGTCTTACAATATCATTCATCTGTGTCGTTATATTTTTGGTATGGTCTAGGGCTGCACAATTAATTGAAATTAAACCAAATTCGCAATTTGGCATAGTGCGATTTATAAAAATCAATTTCCATTAAGTCCATGAGACTGTAGGGTGTCCCACTTGTCATTTTAGGTTTCAGAAGGACTCGTGAGGGGTTGATATGCGCCCTTGATGTGCACTTTTGGCGAACCACACTGATGCAAGCTCCTCCGACTATATGTGTACAGTTTGAGACCTACAATTTGATTCTGACTGGTCATAACTCCAGTTCAAAATATCTTTAACCTCAATTCAAGATATCTACACGTTCCTTTTCAGATGTCTTATGTTACGTTTTGACTAGGCAAAATGTTATTACAGATATCTTGAATTAGAGTTTTGACCTAACGAAATGACGTTGCTGATATCCGTATATTACATATACAGATATACATTTTTAATTCTGGATAATCAAACTTAGCTTTTAGATGTTAAAAGGGCTTGTAGGGCTGCACGATTATGACAAATCATAATTGTCGATTATTGCCTTGAAATTATAATTGCGATTATTAATTACAATTATCACAATTTGCGTCGAATGATGTTTTGAACGGCTTTATGCCATTGTTCGAAGTGACTGCATGCAAATTGTTCTATCAAAATAAAATGACTGAAAACTCCTGAAAAACTTTCAATTCCTTTCTATGGTTTAAAGTAACACCAAGTAACTTTTCCTCAGTGGTTGGAAACGGAATTGTCTATTGCCGCTGTCGTAAATAATTTAGCCTACCGTCGCACGCACGCTCGCTGTTTATCCAGCACCGGCTTTAGAATGAACGGACAAGGTAGAGTATGTTACATGATTTCATGAACATGTATTGCGACATCAGAAACGAAGAAAAACGAAATAATGACTATTGTAGTGCTTGATGTAAAGCAGTCGAATTTTGTAGTTCTTTTTGTGGTCGGGTTCCTACCCGAACCCCGAAGTTACACAGAGCCAGTAAAATGATACAGACCCCATCAGGCGACGGCAGGAGTGCCTTTCACCCTGTTACGACTTCATGAACCACTGATAAGATTTTGAAAACATTATTTTTAAGTAAACAATGTTCGATAGTGTTGCTTTAATGCTAATTATAATGTTACACTAACTAAAATTAAAACAATGGGGAAAAAAATTAAGATAAGCTGTAAATTAAAAAACACATTTTAAGCACACAGAATAATATAAGTGGACTTTTTGTAATTGTGCCTTTGAACGATTACATAATTGTGGCAACCATAATTGTAATCACGATTACAAATTCGATTAATTGTGCAGCCCTAAGGGCTTGCCAGACAGGGACGTAGGCTCAGAGAGAGGCTCACCATATTCAAACCAAAATATCTGACTTTCTGTTGATCAGAGCTAATGACTCTAAATTAGAAAGTTGTCCGGCTTGATGAGTACAATACGTATTGAGTTTTGTTATTGTAGATAAAACTAATCTCCCCACTTTTGACAAAAGGTGGCACTACTGAGCCCTCACCTCACCCATTTCTGAAACTTTGCACGTCTACTGGCAAATAAGTGTAATGTATCTGTCGAGTTCCATGCAATTTCAAGCATGTTAAAAGTCTACAAAGCATCAAACAAGAATATTAAGTTTTGATGAGTTGCCACGACAACAGTATAGAGATATCAATAATCTTTTCACAGGTCTGCATCTGCCATGTGTTTACATTATACACAAAATTTGAAGCAAATCGGGTAAAAACAAGAGGGTGTTTTCAAAGCATTTTGAAAGTGACACATTTCCTGCTGCCAGTTGGTGGCGCTATAACTTTGTTTCACTATTGTTGCATCCATTCTGTAAAATGGTGATTTCCAACCCCCCCAGGGTTTTCACGGGTCCTTAAAATTTTTAAATTTAAAACTCCCCTAGTGTTAGAGTTGGGTTTTACTGTTTTCAAATCCATTCAGGTGATTCTGATATTTAGAAGAATATCAGTAACCAGACAGTTTCTGGTCCCATTGACTTCCATGTGTTTTCCTACTATAGAAGAAGTTAATGGGACCAGAAACTGTCTGGTTACTGATTCTTCGGTAACACTTTACAATAAGGTTCGTCAGTTAACATTAGTTAACTACATTAGTTAATATGAACTAATAATGAATAGCACATATACAGCATTTGTTAATCTTTGTTAATGTTATTTTCAACATTTACTAATACTTGATTAAAATCTTGTTAACATTAGTTAATGCACCGTGAACTAACATGAACAAACAATGAACAGCTGTATTTTCATGAACTAACATTAACAAAGATGAACAAATGCAGTAACAAATGTATTGCTCATGGTTAGTGCATGTTAGTAAATACATTAACTAATGTTAACTAATGAACCTTATTGTAAAGTGTTACCGATTCTTCTAAATATCAGAAAATCTGCTGAATGGTTTCGAAATGGTAAAACTCAACTGTTTAACTCTGAGGGAGTTGTAAACTGAACCTATTTCCAAAAAAGGGGAGTATCCTTTAAGTTTGTGAATTAAAGATAAAATTCAAGGCCCTGAAACTTTGAAATTAAATAAAAAATACAGGTGAATTTATTTTGTGCAAGAAGTTTTCTGGAAAAAAAAAATCCATATTACTCCCTCCCTCCGGTCTGCTAATGTGTTTCGCCATCTCATCGTGGCCTCTGCATAGCTTGCTTGATTTACATTAGTTGCACGTAATACTTTGTGTGTTTTGTTTTACGTTGAAAGACGTATGTGCGGATGGAACTACTACAATGGTACCTCAACCTTTGTTATTGGGCACAACAAATGTGTCCCCAAATTAGGTCCTTGAATTTTAGGGTGTTGGACCTGCAAAGTGCTTGAAAGGTCTTTGAAAGTTACCTAAGGCCCCGTCCACACTACTGCGTTTTCGTTTAAAAACGGACAATTAAAACGAAAACGATCTCCGTCCACACTTGCATTTTACCTGCGTATTAGAATTTATCTCCGTCCACACTAAAACGACTGAAAACGTGGATCACGTGACCATTCACCAACACTGGGAATGCGCGCGCCGGTGTAAACAGTGGTTGGCGAATCAGGGAAAGATGCGTCATGACTGACACCCAATCATAGAGCCGAGCGTGAGCCTCTGCGTCATCGTTTGTAAACTCCTCCGTTTTGTCTCGTCCACACTAAAACGCCCTCCGGAGTTTCAAAACGCAAAACGGAGCTGCAGCGTTTCTAAACTTCTCCGTTTTAGGTCTTCGTTTTTCCCGTTTTAGTGTGGACGGGAGGTGCAAACGTAGCAAAAGGTCTCCGTTTTTAAACGAAAACGCAGTAGGGCTGTCAACTTTAGTCGTTTAGTCGACTAATCGGTCGATGCCGTCGTGGTCGACTGACATTCTTATTGGTCGACCAGTTGCATTTTTTTTTTTTTTTTTTTTTTACCAATAGTAGCTAGGAATCTTTCAATGACTTACTCCTTGATAATTATTCATTTATAAGCAGTTATTTATTACTGTATTCTAAATATAATTAGCCTATGTTTTGTCCCCAACTTTAAAATGCTTTAATTTAGGCTATTTTTGTAACTGCGCCACAGTTTAGCGCACACACATAATACAGTCGGGAACCGCACCTGTGTCTGGCTGCGCTGCTGCTTCACGCTCGGTAAGGGATGCTGTATTCATTCAGTTAGAACGCTGCTTGTTTTGGCTTTAGTCGACAAAATGTCCAGGAAATATAAATCTTTTGTCTGGCTGCATTTTAAAACAAAGACGACAAGACTGTGGAGGGAGGCGATCGCGTTGCCATTATGAGCGCGCAAGTCGCGCGCCTACATTTAAAATCGAACTTGAGCGCGCAAAAGACGTGAGCAGCCTTTTAACGGCTATATCATGCTGACTCAATAGATTGTGTTTTCTTAATGTTTTCGTTTTTATTTGTACACTTGACGCATTTGAAAATAGCCTAAATAATGCAACAAAACGAAAATAAACCTATACGCAGTCCTACAGCCTATTATTAGGATTTTTTTAAAGTTATTTGGGTTTTTTTGAGTGTTGTTTAAAACGCCTTGATCGTCAGGACTAAAGTTAACCCATAGCTTTGAAAGTAAAGAAGAATATAAAGCCTGTATAAACGAGAGCTTTTGTTGGAATTTTTCATTATGTGGCAGATAGCAGTTATATTTTTTGCAGCGTGTGGTGTGGTCAGGTGCGCGAGTGGGACTGTACTATAGACCTAGGACAGAGCTCTTCACTTTTTGCAGTTAAAAAATCACTTAATTTTCAAAGAATTGTATTATTATTATAGTTTTATTTATTTGTGATGTTTTTTCGTTGTTGTTTTATAAATGCTCAATGACAATTGTTTAAAAAATGTTTAATCAAAACATCACGTTTTTTTTTTTTTTTTTTTTTTAGTCGACTAATCGTCGAGCAGGACTCGACTTTGGTCGACTAAGGATTTCTTTGGTTGAATACAGCCCTAAAACGCAGTAGTGTGGACGGGGCCTAAGGTGTGGAAACACTGCCCCCCACCCATCCCCCAAACAAATCGTGCAGCCGAGGTTTGGACTTGCCTATCCTTACAATGGGTGCTATGCGCTGCGGTATTTCCGGTGAAGGTGTAAGGATGCTCGATAACTTCCACCGATCGTGGAGTTCAGTCCAATGCAATACCAATAATATATATTGAATTTTATACTCCATGGTTATGCTAAAGAAACGTAAAAACAGATAAAACAGACACCCCTTGTTGTGTTTATGCTTCTTTTTGAAATTATATTAAATAAACATAACTATATATAAAATTACATCTAAACGTATGAAAGTTTCGTTTCAAAGACGCGAGGACAGTACATTTAGAAGACTCTGCCATAATCCCATTTTCCCCAGTTTTCCTCCACTTTAATCTCCCCAACTGGAAACTGTAGAGCATCCTTGCGTCAAATGCGGAATTTTTGCGTGCATATAGCCCATTAGAATGAATATTAACTTTATTGTAGTCCTTGGGGGAGGCTGTCAGTTTTGCCTATAATCACTTCTATTCTGTTGTCAAACAATAGGCTACATGGCCTAAGCATTTGGAGCAACTTGAAAGACCAATTTATTTATAGCTTTTTTACTAGCTAACCTAAACTTGCTTTGTGCTTGCCCTGTGCAGCAGCAACATCTCTGCTTGGCTTAACAGGATATAGTGAATAAACTTTGAACAAGCCCATTAAAAGGCCTAATCAGGCAGCCTTCCTTTACTTTGAAGGTTCAGTTTCCAAATCCGTCCAATAATAACACAGTGATTCGTCTGCACGTCCGCCTCCTGTGCGCCTGTGTGGCTTGCTGACTGGTGCCGCAAGGAAAACCCTGTGAGTTTGCATCTGACTTCCCTGTGTTTATTGTCTGGTAAATTAATTCCAGTTCTCTCACCACTGGAAGACGATGCATTTTGCATAAACTACTACAGCTACCTCTGTTTGCTCGCAAATCCAACCATCTCCCTTCACACGCACCCTTAAAAAGCCTAATTTATTAACATTGGCACAGCTTCACAGCACTGTATTTCCCGCTAGCAGGGTCTTTCAGTGCAGGCCTGTATTTGAAATGCTGTATCTTATGTCATGCAGACATAGACAGGAGAGGAATGTCCAGTGCTGACTCTAGGATGTTGTCATAAGGTTTCCCATTAATGCCTGTATGTGAAAGCAGCTCTTGTGTTGATGTTATATTTTGGAAGTCATGTTGAAAAATTCTGCTACACTAGTGCTATAAATTGGTGTGTGTACCAAGTTTTATTTATTTTATTATTATTTTGTGGATGGATGAAGAATGCCATTGTAGTTCTACAGCTTCCCCATCATTAAGAGCTGTTTTCACTTAGCCTTATGTTCTCAGACAGCCTGGATGCTGCTCACCCAGCTGCACTTCAGCTAAATTGCAAACCTGTGCAACTAGGTTAAGATCTCTGGAGTGCATGTGACTTGAGCAGTGTTCTACTTCAGTCTCTCTTCACCCATGACCATGGAACAGCTGTAGTTCAGTTCTCTTGACAAATGTTCATTTGGGATACCTGCAACGTCCTCAAATGTCAGATTTTTTACATCAATGTATGCCGATATCACAAACAAATGGTTTCAAGTTTGTAAAAGCATTTGTTCAACAAAACATGTTCATTCATTAACTGTTCATCTGGCTGTTATACCGTGAAAATCTCATTTTGTCAACAACCCTAGGTTAGGGATGAGGATGGTGGTGCAAGGTGGTGGTAGGGATGGTGCAACCACAGAAACTGAAAATTCTCGGGACAGCATCATCTGTCTAAAAAAACAATCTTAATCATTCTATTTCATCTTAAAACAGGGCTTTAATTGTAAAATACCAGACTGATCTCATGAAGTAGCGCGTGTATGACACGCCAATTCGTATTTCCATTTTTGGTGTGCTATCAAAACGCATAATCGCTTTTCATCGTGTTTATGAACGCCGTTGACTTAACGTTATAAATGACTTACCTCAACCCCGTCCCTAAACCTAACCGTCACTGGGGTTAATGGCATTTATGACCGTTCCCTTACCATCCTAGGAAAGAAAAAGATATGACTTACCTCAACCCCATCCCTAAACGTAACCGTCACTGGGGTTAATGTCATTTATGACTGACACACGGAATGACGCGGACGTTAATGGCGTAGACAAACACGCGGATGCACGCGGATAGCTCAAAATGCGTAGAGATAAGTGGTCAAGTGACGTGTATGACCTATTAGGTTTGACCTAAAAATATCAAAATTTAAAATACTGCGGAAACAAAAACACCTACATCTTGGATGCCCTTGAGGAGGTAAGCTAAAACATATCAAAAAATAATTTTGTGAACTATTCCTTTAATGTCGAGCCCTGAATAATTTCCTACCCATCCCTTGCTGCCACTGTAAAAAAAAAAAAAAAAAAAATTCCCTACCGACCCATGACCTCAACTGACAACCAACCGGAACCAAACTTTTTTTTTTTTTTTTTTTTTTTTTTTAATATATGCCTTGCGGTCTCTAAATCATGTTCCTTGTGTTGGGCTGTTTGTTACATCACAACACTTGGCTATGAATTGTTCTACACGTGCACAGTAACTGAAATTAAAAGTTAAAAGAAAAGGTTCAAACTGTTCCATAGATATAATACACTATGCATTGATATCTCTTCCCTTTGTTCTTTGAACTTTAATGCGAAGAGCTGTGCGCTTTTGACTCAGTGTTGCTTCAAGGGCATTCTGTTCATGGGATGCCCATCATTTTTGGTATCAGGATTGGATCAGTACTGAATAAATTGCATCAGTGCATCTCTATTTTATATACTTGTTTAAATGATCACACATTTACTAATCACCCTATTTAAGTTCCAAATGCATACATTTATCTTTCAGTTAGTCATTAGTCATTGACCCCTAAATTTAGCGGTGTTGTAATGTTTAATATGGAGCTTAAAGCATATTCTAAGTTTTGCATATTGTATGCAGTCTTCCACTGATTTCCCTTGCCACATGGTGCTCTTGCTTTCCATGGCACCAAATCAGTGCTCAGATGACTTTTTTTTTTTGCGGTTGAATTAACCACATTGATTGTTGCTGAATGTAGTTTAGTTGGAAATGAAGCTGTTGGTTTCTTGCCATGTTGTACTTTTGCATTTAAAATGTGTCATGATATCAGGGTTAAAGCCTGCAAGTGTGAGCTGATGTTCTTCACTGCAGCAGGAAGCCAGATTGTCAACGTGTCAGTTTCCAATGCTTGTCCACTTCCTTGATGTTATGTGAAAATGTCCACTAAGGCTATTCACTAACCTGTATATACAGAAGTTAAATCTGATTCTGATTTATACTGAGGGATGTTGTTTTAAACATATTTTATTAGTTTCTTTTCTTTGAACAGAGGGATGTTAGACTAATTTCATTGGTTTAATTGCTGCTCGGCGCATTGAAGACTCATGCAGGAAGGAAGATGGTTCCTGAAGCAGACGTGAGCAGTTTCCTATGGAAATATAACTCGACCTCTCTGGTTTGAGGCCAGTGTGAGGAAACTTTTCACAGTCTGAATGCTTGACGGGTTTCCTATCGTTGTGGCATCTTTTCACGCTAAATATGTCCTTCCCCATGAACTGTCATTACTAGCCTGAGGCTCTGTGCAAAGACTAAGGTTTACAGACTGTTTGTAAATGTGATTTATACACTACCATTAAAAAGTTTGTGGTGGTCAGTAAGATAAATATATTTATTTCTGCAGGGCTCTAGAGTGCAACCAATTTGTAAGGGTGCGACCAAAATTTTTCCTAGGTTGCACCAGTGCACCTAAAGTTCTCGCATGATCGCATCCGCTGACTCTCCCCAAATGAGTCTTTTGTTCTCCTTGCACGCATGGTAAAATGCTCGGTGCTGTGTGATACGAAATAAATTGCGACCTGAACACCAGAGAATTAGTAATGGCAATCAGCAGCAGAAGAAACAGACGACGAAGAAACTTTTAAAAATGTTGGCTACTTTTTAGGGCTAGGTAAAATATATTCTCATTCGAACTAATTCTCATTTTACGAACCCGTTGGGCTATGCTGTTTTCAGTTGATGGATGATTGTAGCGTGCATCTCGTCCAATAAATCACAATAATCTTTGTGCTTTGTTACTATTGATATGAAACAAAGTCTAAGATTTTATATTAGGTTAATTTTCTTACGAAATTCAAAAACAGTGTATTTACGCTGTGGTGTGATTGCTCTGGCTCAGCTCAAGAGAATCAACAGCGCGGAGTGCACATGAGCTTTTCTTCCGCCTTAATACCAGTTACAGCGCGAAATAAACATGAACGAGCATCTGAAAGTGTGTTAAAAAATAGTACAACTTATCAATCTTTATCTTTCACAAAGAATCAGTGATTCAACTGTGGAAAGACGTCAGTAAAAGGCGTGTAAACAATGTAATGTAGCATCACATTTACCTCAGAAAAAAAAAAAATCCAGTGACCATAAACTTGTTAGCCAGCTAGAAAAATTTTATTCTAGAGCAGCATTTTGCCAAATACATGCACCATATTACATATTCATTATAATTTTTAATGTTTTTCAATATTTAATGCATGTTGTTTCTAAAAAATCTTGCAAGTTATTGCAAGCAACCATTTAAATGTTTATATTTCATGTAACATTATTATAATTATTATCATAAAAATAAATAAAAGTGTAATTTTTATCTTCAATATTATAGTAGGCTAATGAAGCATATGGGCTACAACTGACTCCCAGTTTACAACATTAGTTGAGATTTGTTTTCCTTGAGAAAATTTGCCATGTATTGTACCTGATATCCAAAATAATCAATACCCTGCCCTTACTTGAACAATGTAAAAACAGCACTTTAAATTTTAAATTATTTTTATATACAGTATAATTGTGCTTCAAAAAAAAAAAACCTACATCTTATTATTTTTTTAAAAGCATTTACATAATATATGAACATAGGGAGCATGATAAAAAGGTGACCTTGAAATTGTGGTGTTAAAGGTGACGTGAGATGAGAAATTTAAGCGCACCTAAATTTTGTGCTGTTGCACCTAAATAAAAAAAGTTAAGCACACCAGTGCAACCAAGGCAAAAAGTTAGCCTGGAGCAGTGTTCTGAAAGGTTTTTAACGTTATGTTGCCATTATTTGTACGCTTAAGAAAATTTTGCAAATAAGGTTGCATTTTAGACCATTGTCCCAAATGCCACTTCATATGCACTTTTGTTCTTGTGGATTACAATGGCTGTTGCGTGCACAAGTCCATGAGACCATGTCCCATTTGTCTTAAAGGGCATTTTGCAGGTTAGAGGACCCAACGAGTCAATGCATAGAAAAACAATGTAGGAACTAGATTTTCTTTAAAATATACGCATAAACACGCTATAGAAGCTTCTGCAGTCGTTTTTGTGAGAATTTTACTTCCGCGTCTGAAAATGGGCGTGGCGGGCGTGACGCAATGAGCGGGAGATCCGTCTATTCACACAACAGGAAAACAATGGATCGCATGACATTTCGGACGCTGAGGAAATACTCGTATGACGGATCAAGCCATAAAGTTATGAGCCTGCTATGCTAAAGAGATCAGGGACAGGCCAGGATAATGTCAGACAGAATGGTCAGAGAAAAATTGAGCTGTGGTGTGAGGAGAAGCAGTGGAGAACAGGACAGGTGCCTTTTAGGTGAGAGACGTGCTTATAGTATACACGTTCGCTAACGATATACACTGTGCTCACAATATTGTACAGATTATTATGATCCTATAACAGGCCAGCAGACATTAGTATGTTTAGGGTAGATTTATATACTATTAAATGTATAAAAACTTTACTTGAGTAGTAGGCTTGCCGCGATAGACGGTGTTGACGGTGTTACCGGTTTTAAGCCCCATCACCGGTGACATCACTTTCCCACCGTGACACCGCGATGTCTTGACTTTTTTTTTTTTTTAAAGTATTCGTTTTTGCTAAAATATTTATTTGAATTAATTAAAAATAATAATTTTCAATTATTTAGTTCTGAAGAGAGCATTATAATTAAAAATGAACTGCGCAGTGCGTGCCGTCACGTCACAGATCAGCAAGCATCAGGATTCCATTTAGCACGTGTGGAGACGAGAACGAGTCAAATTACAGAAAAGCAAGATAATGGTGGAAGATTTGGTGTCAAAACGCAATGCAAAAGCGCCTGTTTGGCAATATTTTGGCCAATATATATTAATGTTACTAAATGCCAATTTATAGTGTTTTACTTTTTTTTAGAGTGCTGTCATTTATGTAGGCTAAGGTCCTTTTTAAAGTTTTTATTTTATATTCGTCTCTTTTTATTTGGTTTTATCTTATTTAAACTTTGGTTAATTTATTTAGGCCTATTTTGTTTTCTTATTCGTTAATAAACGTTTTATTTTTTTTTGGGCCCACAGTTTGCCGATTTTCACTTTTTTCAGCCTATGCATGGGGTTATTTTTATTCGTTCGTTATGCTAATAAAAGTTCTGTCTATATTTTATTCGTTTATTATTCTAATAAAAGTGCTGTCTAAATAAAAGTTTATTGTCAGTGAGTTGTTTTTTTGTTTTTTTTGTCCATTCCAGCAATTGACGCTGAATTGCAATTGACGCTTATTTCGAAAGTGAAAGTATGTCATTTATGTAGGCTAAGGTCCGTTTTGAAGTTTTTATTTTATATTCGTCTCTTTTTAATTGGTTTTATCTCATTTAAACTTTGTGTAATTTATTTAGGCCTATTTTATTTTCTTATTCGTTAATAAACGTTTTATGGTTCTTATTTGTTTGGGCCCACATTTTGCCGATTTTCACTTTTTTCAGCCTATGCATGGGGTTATTTTTATTCGTTCGTTATGCTAATAAAAGTCTATAAATAAAAGTTTTATTATCAGCGAGTTGTTTTTTTTTGTCCATTCAAGCAATTGACGCTTATTTCGAAAGTGAAAGTATAACGCGCACGCATTTAAAAGCTATTTAACCCCCCCGCCCTGCCCTCCACGGTGACACCGGGATTACCGGTGTTGTCACACGTCGATTAACCGGTGGGAAATTTTCCTCACCGCGGCAACCCTATTGAGTAGCCTATATTTCTATACTAAAAGCATAGGCTATACTCAGGTAAATTTTTAATACATATTTTTCACCTAGGTTATAACATAAACAGAACATTAAAGATTTGAGTATTTAAACAACCAATTTTGTTTTTCAATTACAAGTTCTATTTAGGGCATGACATGACTAAGTTACCTATATAACACTATTTGATGCCATTGGTAGTATACGACGATCAATATTCTTGCTTCGGCATACCATGTTGAACTCCATCATATCGCCGGGATGCTAATCATTTGATCTGAAGTGAACGCTACACACGACCGCGTTTTCCGAGCCGATGCAGAAGAGAAATCCCGTCTCTTCACCTGCTCAAATCGCACCAGGAACGAAAGATAGGCTATATAGCACCGTCACTTTTATTGTAATGGAAACTTGTGGACTCGATCTTGAAGTCCTGACAGGCTGGAGTTTTTGCAATCTCCACAAACACAATAATTTACCATGACGATGATAAATTAAAATGCAAAAACTAACGAAAGCACACTGACTGACGAGCGCTCTCACTGAACACCAACCTACTCTGCACTGAGCCGAGGCTGCGGCTCCCTGATATAACGTCAAATGACGCGATGTTGAAAAAAAAAAGCGGTTTTTACTAGCAGTCCAAGAAACGCTCACTTTATCTTCTAAATTAGTGCCCTTATGTTGTTTTAAAACATTTTAAATCCTGCATTAACTTTTCATATGGTATTTTCATACAAGGTTATCTATAAATTTCGATTTTTTTTTTTTTTTTTTTTTTTTTTTTTTTTTTTTTTAACCTGCAATATGCTCTTTAAGGTTTCAGAAGGGTGCTCGTGAACATCCCCTTTGCTGTTGTTAATGTGTCTCAACTTTTGTGACTTGTTTCCAAAAGTCAAAGCTGCGTTGCGTCACAAAAGTGCAGACTCGTAGAAAAAATGCAAGTGTTTAGACAGGGCCAGTGTTTACACTTAAAAGTCTTGAGTTTCCTGCATTGTTACATTCTGTTGTACTCTATCCAGCTGCTTTTAACTTTTGAACAAGAATGTGTCTGGGTGAGAATACCATTAAAATGAATACAGTAAATACCTAAAGTGTTTGGAGATTAGTGTTATTTTTGTGAGCTTTTTTTAATATATAGTCTATCTTAGTTCTGTGTGAAACATACTTTTTAGTTTATCATTTAGTCAACCTTGTCCTGTTTTTGTGTGGTCTACTAAATGTCTAAGCAGTTTAGTCTAGTTTCTGTTTAGTGTTGTTACGATACCAAAATTATTTTTTTGATGCCAAGTCAAGAATTGCGATTTCGATACTTTTCCTGAAAAGGAAAGTATTTCTTACAAGGCGCTTCACATGCACCTAATTTGCGTAGGCCTGTGCTCTTATTAATGCTGTGATCTTGATAGACTAGATGTCCATTATACCACCCAGTTTTCATAAATGGCTGGCTGAAATGGTTGCTGCCCTCAAGCTTGTAAGGATTTGTTTTTTAAAGCTAATGCCTCTAAAAAATTTGATAGACTGGGGCCCCTTATGTTTCTTTCTAAGAGGTGAAGTATACTTTGGGCATATGTAATATGGATGACTTATCTCTTATTTCGTCTCTCCATTGCCAATTTTTATGATTATTATGATTTATTTTTTTTATTTTTTTATTAAGCGATTTAAAGTGTCATTTTTTTTTCTCTGTCTGCTGCAGGGTGGGTGGGAGATGTTTACAGAAAGATTGTTATACATAAAATAAACATTTTGTGAGACTTGGATATGTTGTGTTGTGTAAAAAAACTGCTACAAAAAATGCTGTAATAATAACCTAATATAAATAAATCAATGACAGACATGCTCCGATTATAATCATATAGCCTATAGATCATTTTAGCTGATGTTTTGTATGCTTTATTTTAGCAACTTGCAAATTATGCTGTCTATCAAAGTTGGGGGGAAAGTTGTACAAATGCATAAATAAATAAAACATCTCCAACTAGCAGAATTCATTTAGTTCGTTACTAAATAAGAGATCTAGCGCTAAAATCTGCAATCAGTTGTATAGCATCTTTTGCAGCTCACGCAGTCGTGCACCATCTTCACTCGGACGCACACTTCAAAGTACAATTTGCAAAGTACGATTCACTTCTTGCTAAGTACGATTATCAGACCGGCCCTCGCGACCTCGAAACAGTACCGCCCCCCGGGAAAAGTCCTTAGTCTCTGGATTGCCACTCTGCTACTGACCGGCGGCTACAGTCTCACTTGTGCTCTCACATGCAGCCGTCACACCAACATGAAATACGTCTCTTACAAATCTGGAACGCGGTCATTCTTAAAAGTATCGATACTAATAAATGTATCGTGAGGTTTTTAATTTCTGACTATCGTGATACTTTTGAAGTATCGGTGCACCATGCAACACTAGTTTCTGTAAATGAAAACGGTTACAATTTTGTCATGCTGCATAATGGTTAAATTGATCCTCATTGCTTTTAAAAAGACATCTCAAATGATAATTGTTGATTATAATTTCATCTGAATTGTTGCACTTTCACCTATAAAAACAAATCAGAGAATGTCAACCCATACACATGGTTTTTCTTATCTAATTTCCTTATTTACTGTAGGCTGCATCATATAGGCCTACTGGTAAAACAAAAAAACTAAGTTTCAAAAAGAGAAATTCCTAGTAATCCAATAATTCCAAATTACTTTAATGTTTTAAAATAACAGCGAAAGACTGTCACACAGAGTTTGTGCATTTCTTTAGCATCCACAATCGCAAATAGTAGAGATCCATGTTTGGATTTATTAGTTCATCGCTGAGATCAGATTTGGTCACAGCAAACAGCACAAGCGGCTTGTGACGGAACACACAAGTGTCATTCAGTCGGTCTTTAGCAGAATATCTCAAATGGAGATCGCTAAACTGCAGCTTGTTTACAGATCATTTGTGTTCCTGTATATTAGAGATGTTGCTGGATCGCTTTTTTTTTTATCATGATGATTTGGGTGATTTGTTTTTACAGTTCCCTAGCAGGGGAACAAGTAAATCTTATTTCATTAGGTTAAGAATCTAATAAGCAACAGTGTTTATTTCTTGTCCTCGGGCTCTTTGTAATCACATAATTTGATGTTTTTTGGATGAATGATGCTGACTAACCCTCTTAGCGTGTTTTTACTGGCATTGTAGAGATGACTCACCGTACAATCTCCTACTCTCAACTTCTCGCGTGACACCCTAGAGTTTAAATGAGGGGAGTTTCCCCACCGTTTACAGTACCTTTGGGGTCTGTAATGTAGATGGAAGCCTCTTTCTCACTTGTAACAAAAGCAGCTGGTGTCTGAGGGGGATATCCAAATGTTAATGATAGTTTGTAAAATGGAGCATCTTGACTTGTTCTGTAGTTTTATTCCTATCCTAATTGGCTTTTTTTTTTGTCTACAGGTTTGGAAGTCGCTCAGGCTGAGGGATCGACAAAACGATGGCTACCCAGTGTGAGTATTTTTCCAAAGTAACAAGTCAGTTTATTAGCATGCTTGCCTGATGACTGTGCTGCTTGACACAGCGTAATTGACGCAGACTAACAAACACTGATAAGCTGATAAAAAAACTGGTTTATTTACTTAAAGGAGTAGTTCACTTTTATAAACTTTTGCTGATAATTTACTCACCCCCATGTCATCCATGATGTCCACGTCTTTTTCTTTCGAAAAGTTATTAAGGTTTTTGATAAACATTCCAGGATTTTCTCCATATAATGGACTTCTTCATTCCAGGATTTTCTCCATATAATGGACTACTTGATGGAGTTTTTCAGTTTTTTCCCACTGTTGCCTTTGGCTTGCCCAGTTGGGGATATTCAAATTAAATGACCCATTATACCATTGATCAGCTCTACCAAACTTGGATATCTTTTTTTTTTCAGTAATAAACAAATACTGTTAAGTTGTTTTGATTGATACTGTGAAGCAGCTTTGATACAATCTGTATTGTGAAAAGCGCTATATAAATATATTTGACTTCTTCGGGAACCAAACGGTTCAAGGTCTAAATGAGTTTCAGTGCAGCTTCAAAGGGCTTTAAACGACACCAGACGATGAATAAGGCTCTTATCTAGGAACACTTGATGAACGAGCTTGAACAGGAGAGTCACGAACGCTCATCAGAACAGAGCAAGGCGAGCATTTGTGCTTATAAAATTTAAACTGTTTTTTAATTGACCAATCGTTTCACTAGATAAGTCCCTTATTCATTGTCTGGTGTAGTTTAAAGCCCTTTGAAGCTGCACTGAAACTCTCATTTGGACCTTGAACCGTTTGGTTCTTATTGCTGTCCATTATATGGAGAAAATCCTGGAATGGTTTCATCAAAAACCTTAACTTCTTTTCGACTCAAAGAAAGACATGGACATCTCGGATGACATGGGGGTGAGTAAGTTATCAGCTTTTATTTTAAAGTGAACTACTCCTTATGATTTCAGTTAACCCTCAGAGAGCCAATATATCAAACGCAAAGTAAATGCCCCTTTTTATTAAATGTACTAATTGTAACAAATTTAGTGATGGTATTCATTCAAAAATTTTTTTTTTTTTTTTTTACTTCAGTCCTAGGAAAATAAATGTGTCTTTGCAGTGAGACACAACCACCATAAAAAAAAGTGGATTTTTTTTTTTTTATGGTCATATAATACCATTTTTGTACAAGCGAATATGATTCTTTAGGTTGTAAATTAAAAGTTTGTAAATTGTAATATAATTAATAATTCTCATTAGTATTGTAAGAAAACACTTATTTTACCTGGTCAAAAACAGCTCTTTTTTTCAGCACTCTGTTTCAGTGCATTTGCCTTTAAATGATAATGAGATCTTCTCTCCCCACCCCTCTGGTATGTGCGTACACTATTTGTATCACAATAACTATAACACGTTGTTCATTATAAATGTGGGATTATTAATTATTTTGAGAATGTCGTACATAGAAAAAAAAATGCTGTAATGTACCCTGAGTCTAAACCTGAGCATGCAAGTGATTTGCAAAGATTCATATAAATTTTAATCTAAAGGTTAAAACTTTACACTCACTTCTGTTCTTCTGGAGGTTCAGCAGGAACATTTAATAGTTGGTACCGATGCTTTATTCAGGAGCAGCTTCTTAGCAAAATCAGCTTTATATTGACCCTCCTTTTTTAAAGCTGGTAAGAAATGATTCGCGCAAACATGAAAGCATTGACATTGATCGTGGGGAATACTCCCTTCGAAAACAAAACTCAGCCACTGCGCCTTCAGTGGTTTGGATTTAGAAACATCAAAATGACTGCTGTGTTCCTTATTGCACCCAAGAACAAAACACCTCAATCACCGGATGGCTGCTTGCCTGTGCTGGGTAAAAAGGCATTACTAATCAATTTTCAGTAATATTTTACTCGTTACATGTTCAGTGAGGCTTGTATTACAGTGTATTGTCTGCTTTTATTTCTTAAAGGCAACAGACTATGTGAAAGTTTTAAAGCAGTCTTTTAGTGCCAGTTCAGAGCGGTCGCATCTGTAACATTGTTTTTTCCTCATAAATGCGAACACGAAAACTAAAATAAAATGAATATTTTAAGTTCTATGGAGACTGCAGAGCCAACCCTTCCTCATCCGATTTGCGCAGTGTAATTAACAGAATTACAAAAAATCGATTTTGCCTCCTATTTTTTGTCAAGCATGAATGTGTGTCTTTTCCCTAATATTAAAAATAAAACATAGACTGATATTTGTCTAATGTCTGGAGTCCTTTAAGGAAGTAGCCTATATACGTTTCAATACATGTATTTTCTGAGAATTTTTATTTCAAGTTTTGACTGCAAATGTCATCATGTCCATAATGCTGGACTTCCCCAATTTTAAATAATTTATCCTCAACTAGTTTTGTGGAGTAGGTCTACGTATTTTATAATGTTAACTTCAAATAATTCTAATAGCCTAATTTAAAGATAAGGCAGCATTGGATCTGGAGGGTAAGGAGAATAACGCTGGAGTTGGAAGAGGTTTGTCACGATTCTGTAGGTTCGTGGATCTGAGTCGTGTGGCGAATCGCGATTTCGGTTTCATATTGCATATCGTTACAGCCCAAAAGTTAAGTTCTACTTGGTTATTTTGGTGAAAGTAACTCAAAAGTAATACATGAGTAATGTAAAGCATTACAATTCTGGGACAGTAATATTGTAAGGTAATGAATTACTTTTAAATAACAGTAACAAGTAATACCTAATGTATTACAGTTTGGAAGTAACTTGCACAACACTGCATATCAACAATGACCGCGCCAGTCCGCGCGGACTGACCGTTCGCTCACGAGCGAGGGCGGGTCTGTGTTGTGTCGACCATGTGACGTCACACGGTTGAACGGCTTGATTTGAGACAGGGGGGAAACATAAGGAGATTTGCGATCTCCTTCAACTACTTCAGTTCAGTTCTTGCGCATGCGTCGTGGAAATCTAAGGAAGTCTCGTTTCAGGCCAACAAGGAAGAAAAGCAATAGTCAAATAAAGTCGTTATTTTTGTTTGTTTTTTCGCACAAAAAGTATTCTCGTCGCTTGATAAACTTATAGTTGAGCCGCTGTAGTCACATGGGATATTTAAACATTTTCTTCATTGACTTTCTGAGCCATTAAGAGCCAGTCCCTTAGGCAGCCAATGTGGTAGTGAGACAGCTCTCAAATTTAATCAAAAATATCTTCATTTGTGTTCCGAAGATGAACAAAGGTCTTACGGGGTTGGTACAGCATGGGGGTGAGTAATTAATGACTTAATTTTCATTTTTGGGTGAACTAACCCTTTAACACTCAGTCGGGCTGTTTGGATTTTCTGAGCACCATGTCATAATGCTCATGCTCTGACCACAACTTTTGGCTTGTCTCCTGAGGCCACAAGAAGGCACAATGAGTAAAATTTTAATGCACTGCATAGCATTGAAAAAACATATGGAAAAGACGCTCAAAACAAAGAAAAATGCAAGTGATTTTATTGCATTTATAAGTCAGATATGATTTCATTGATTTTCATTCATGATTCAAGTAAGTTGCATAAATACATTTATGAACAAACAGCATGTTTAATACAGAGCGCCCATCTTTTTTAATTTTTTATTTTCAGTCTCTACATATTTAACTGTCTTTTTTACATGGCTTTCTAAACATGCGGCTGTCGTGTGCAATGTGCAATGGTCAAAGATATGTCTAGCGCATGTTTACATGGGAAAACAAAGGAAAAGCACCACTCTAAATGGCTTGGTTGTGTTTTGATGTAACCAGGGTCCTGTTTCAATAAGGAGGCTCAACAAACTCTGAGTTAAAGCTTGAACTCTGAGTTGACTTACCCTGAGATGGGAAACTGAGTTTTCGGTTAATACAGAACAGCTGAAATGTGTTGGAGTCAGTCAACTCAGAGTTGATTGAACTGAGTTAAGCGCGTGCACCACAACTATAAAAAGCCATTATAAATGGAGCGCAGATATTACGAGTCACCATGGCAACAGCGCCAGACAAAAAGAGGTGTTGGGTGTAATTAATTATCAAGTAATCTAAATATTGTAATTTAATTAAAGGGATAACTCTTAATTCTTCTGTAATTTAAAATAAAATATGATGCAATTACATTAAATAGGATACTGCATAAACTACAGACCCAATTCAGTATAAAACAATAGTGGATGACTACACCGTTGAAGAGGTCATTTGTTGTTAATAATTCAACTATTCAACTATTTTAGAGTAACTTACTGTTATATTATCAGAGGTGAAACTGGAAGAATGTTATTCAACCTAAAGTAGGCTATATTACTTTGATAAAAGTTTACTTAAGTAAAAGTAAAAATACCAGTCTAAAAATCTACTCAAGTTAAGTAAAAAGTAGTTAATTTAAAACATGAGTTAAAGTTGCTGAGTAACTTATTTAACAGTGGGGGTGGGTGGGGAACTCCCCCATGTGGGGCAGAGTTTCACAGTATGATAACAGTCTCAGAAAATATCACGGTTTATGGTATTAAACAATTATTAAATATATAAACTGCATTATTAAATTATGGTTATTATTATCATCAGTTAAAATTACAGTTAAATAAATTAAACATTTGTTCAATAAAACATATGTAATCAACTAACTTCAATAATTGATTATGAAAAATGTTTTTTATTCATTTTTTTAATGATTTAATAGAAATATATTATCAAAAACGGTGGTAATCAAAAGTTTAACAAATGTTGTAGTCCTTTTATTTTTTGGCAAAGTGCTGCAAAACAGATTTAGTCAATTGAACCATGGACAAACAATATATATTCCTTAAAGAATATGTAAATACATTTTAGTATTATTGTTGGTGTTTAAACAGCATTTCCTCTTTAAAAAAGGGGAGAAGAGCGCAAGAAACTCTGGGTTTACTGAAGAAAACCTGCTCCCGACCAGGGGTGCATTTCCCGAAAGCATCGTTAGCCAACTATGGTCGCAAGTTCCGTCGTTACCAATAGAGTTCAATGGAAATTGCGACCAACTTGCGACAGTAGTTGCACGATGCTTTCGGGAAACGCACCCCTGGTTGGGTTCACAGAGTAAGTTACCATGGTAACTGACTCCGGGTATAAGTTACCTCTCTTTCAGAAACGGGCTTGACTTACTCTGCTTTCTCAGGTTTGATTATACCCCCCTTTCTGAAATGGAAAACCCAGAGTTTCCCTCATTTCAGGGTTAACATACTCAGAGTTTTCACTTAACCTCCTTTCTGAAACAGGCCCCAGTATCCTTCCTGCATGGAGTTTCTCTCTTTCTGCAATATTTTGAATGAACAATGCAGCAGCGCCACATCTTACTCTAGGCTAACAAAAACATTACGCAACAACGGCTCTTACAGCGTTTTGCATGATGCACTTTGTAATTGATACAGAACTTAATAGGTAACCATATACAGTACATAACCAATAGGTAGGGGTGGGCGATATGACAAATTGTGTTTCACGATATGACTGATTTTATTTCACGGTAACGATATATTTCACGATATGGTTATTTATATAGTTATCCTTAAAAAATAAAAATCGACAAAAAGGGCTTTGTGTAATAAATAAACCCAAATACTTTAGAAATGATAAGTATGTCACCTTGTTTTGTTTTTATTTGGTAAACTATTTTTATTGCAAAAGTAAACAAAACACTCATCTACTTTTAGATGAACTTCCCACAATAGATTGATATTAAATATAACTCATAGGTGCATTTCAACTTTAAATAATTTTTCAATCTCATGCATTGCTTTACTTCATCAATCAGTTTAAAATATAATTATAATATATTTTTACCACATGTGCTTATTATACTGCGTTTTTAAGGGGCTTGTTTTGCTCTTTTTGTGATATCTGGCAACCCGTCACCCTGAGCTTTAATCAAGAGGAGTTCAGAAGTGTCAAGTTCATCAAGTTCAGAAGTGACTAGAAGGAGAGCAGCAATATGAAAACCAAACCGCAGTTACTGTTAGTGTTGACTAAGTAATTTAAATTATACACACCTTATAACAGTGCGTCGTTATTAGACCATAGTCCGGTGAACACTGCGCGCTCCCTCTCAGTGCATGTGCAAGCGCCCGTCTTTTGCATCAACAAAATGCGATCGATTAATTTGAGTCAAGTTGTAATCACGGATCGAATCAAAGGAAGATTTTATCAACTGGTTCAGTGGGCAATTGTTTGGAGTTAAATATATAACTCATGCTGCATGTTTAGTAATTTTGCCTCAGAAACAGGATTACATTGGATATATAAAAAATATATATAACTCTCGCTGCATATTTAGTAATTTTGCCTCAGAAACAGGATTATACATTCGTTTTAACAAGCAGGATATTAAATCATGCAGAATGTGATTTTTTTATGTTTAAAAAGTAAGTATACATAAGAGAAGGAAAGCTGCAGATAGCTATGCATTATTTAAGGTTATTTCTATTCGTAATGATATTGATAGCCTATGAAATGTTGTTAACCATTAAACTTCATGCTTTCCCGTTGCAAACGTGCACTCCTCTAAACCGTAGCCTGGGTGCTGCTGCTCTGCTCTAGTTGACGGCTGCCTTTCTCCCTGAACATATCACGTTAACAACCCTTTAGAAAACGTAATTATTTTGTGGATCCTCTTGATCTGCTTGCTCCATGTTTCTTTGACAACTCGGTGTCTCAGTCTCACGCGCTGCACGGGAGTTAACCACGCCCACTTATTTACATTTCGCGGTATACACGGAATAAAAAAATCTGTTACGACTGACGTTTTCTACCGCGGTAGCGATATATATCGCCCAGCCCTAATGCTTACCTACATTTTATTTTATTTTAAATATGACAACTCAATTCTAAATTCGTAACTTAATTTGACAGTCCTATAGTGTAGCTGAGGAGAACCCATCTAAAAATGAATGTGGAACGTTATTAAATTGAACGATGTCTTTGTGTTGTAGCTGACCTTATGGAGCTTGATATGGCCATGGAACAGGATCGTAAAGTTGCTGTGAGTCACTGGCAGCAGCAGTCCTACCTGGATTCAGGTATTCACTCTGGGGCCACCACCACAGCACCATCTCTCTCAGGCAAAGGCAACCCTGAAGAGGAGGATCTGGACAACCAGGTGCTCTATGAGTGGGAGCAGGGCTTCAACCAGCCCTTCACACCTGAGCAGGTGACAGGTATGTGGCTGTATTTGCTTCCAACACCCTATGATTCCTAATATTAGTCTGAAAATATCCTGGCAGAAGGGCTTCCATATTTATTTTTAGTCTTGCTGATTTCCTACCTGCCTCCTGTCTGGCTAAATCAAACTTCCTCTCTTAGACCTGGATGGGCAGTATGCCATGACCCGTGCACAGCGTGTCCGTGCAGCCATGTTTCCTGAGACTCTTGATGAGGGCATGCCAATCGCTTCTACCCAGTTTGACTCTTCCCACCCGACCAACGTGCAGCGGCTGGCTGAGCCTTCCCAAATGCTTAAACATGCTGTTGTCAATCTCATTAACTACCAGGATGATGCTGAACTGGCCACCAGAGCCATTCCTGAGCTCACCAAACTTCTCAATGATGAGGACCAGGTTAGGAATGTTCCAATACTTAATGTTTGTTTCCTAAGGTGTTCTTAATACATCAGAACTGCAATTTCCTTTGATAAGACATTTCTGCTCCTGGGAATATTTATTTGCAGCTGAGGCTAAAAATGGAAGCTCTTTTAGCAAGAGCCTTCATTAAGATTATTTTTAGCCGTATAGTGAAAATTTGAAGCCGTGACACTGCTTTCTGAATCACCTGAAGTTTTGCTTTTGGATGTCGTCATCGTCAATTTCATAAGGTAATATTTGCCTATTTGTGGATGTGAGGCTAGAAGAGCGAGTCACTAGTTTTGAGGTGACCCTCGAAGGTTTTTGCATTTGACAACTAAATTAGTCACTTTAATCCTAGTTTCTCTGGTTGATCGGTGTCGCACTATCGTCATGGCGGAGCCGGCATATAAGATATGGAAGGCTAGGAAAGCATTGTCGGAGGAACAGAGAAAGAGGAAACAGCAGACTGACCGAGCGAGGAGTCAGACACGAGCATAGGTGTAATTTGCGGGTGTGATATGTCCCCATTGAAACATCTCGCAGCACGGATGTACCAATACAAACAAATAAAACATCTCCAGGTAACTCTAATAGATTCATTTATTTCGTTTGTTAAATAAGAGGCGATCTGAAATGTGTTTTTGAAATCAAGCGACCAAAGTGCTCGTTGCCGCTGCGATCAGTTTCAGTGGATTCAGTGTTCTGTTGTGATTCAAACGGACGCGCGCTCATTGCTTAATCCGTTGCGGGGACTGAGACTCATTACGGTGAAATCACAAAACCCAATGCACAAAAACATGTCCCTGCTTGAAATACAGCCACTAATAAACAATCGGTGTTGATGAGGAAAATAAACTATACTATTAGTAAGGATTAGAACGCATGGGGATTCATGTATTTAATCAAGTGAAAATTCTCACCACTAACAATATTAGATCTCATTAAACGACAAATTAAACACAATGTACTATTGTATACTATGTAACACGTCATGCCCTCCGTGAGTGGTATTTATGACAGTAACGTTAAAAACAAGTACTCCACAGTAGGGATGGCTCGATACCACAATTTTGGCTTCGATACGATACCAGAACCGAATACCTCAGTATCGATACTAAATCGATACCACAGTCGGGACAAAAAGTCTAAATTTAAGTGAATTGAAACAATTTTATTAAACACTGCTTGAAACTCTCAACTACCATATGTGCAAAGAAAAGTATCCAAAAAAAAAAAACATATCAAAATTTAAAAAATAAACAAATTATGTGTAGGCAAAATTTTGATTTTGGGGAAAAAAAAACACTGATATTATACAATTAAAATAGGTTAATACCTATAATAATAGATTAACATAATAGAGTAATGAAATGACGTAAACCATTAGCTGTCAGTGTCATGCATCAACAGAGAATTATCAACATTTATTGCATTTATTCATCTTGGTTTGGTTACTGTTTGGGTTCATATTATGCATATAATGCATTGCAAAAAGTAATGTTATGATGCTAAACATTTATTAGGATATTACATTTTTAGGTCATTTTATTACTGATTGATCTAGATTAATCAATGCTATATTGTTAGGCCAGGTTCCTTAGTGAATGTTGACAAATGTAGCTTAATTGTAGGCTAATATTATTAATATATTACTTACTACCATCTCTCTCACTATGGGTCGCCACAGCGGCAGTAATGCCATTCATTTTACTATCCCTTTTATGCTTTATTCAAATTAAATTAATATATTTGTTTGAAACTGCAAAAATGATGAGATCATGAGACGGTAACTGAATTGGTTCTAGCTTGTCATGCAAGAAGATTTGAGCTTTCGTGTTTACCGTATCATATTTAATTGATAAGCTCTTGTGTATGTGTGCTGTTCAGTGTTCAATAAAAGTCTAAATTAAATCAGTTGAATGATGAACTCACCAGTTGATCTCTTGAACAAGTCAGGATGAGCAACTGACGAGCGCTTTGGCAGATTTGATGTGTTTCATTCCATGGCAACACATTTTGGCAGATTTGATGTGTTGCATTCCATGGCAACACATTATTGAAAGCAAAGTTTGGTGCATTGTGGTCTGTTTCTATACTATTCTCATTAATTTAGTAGGCAAAGTAATGCCTTATTTCACTCATACTGCTCTCTCTATTTATTAATTTCGGGCGTGTAGAAATCCGAATGAGCTTCATTTCCACCGTGTTCCTTCGTTGCCGGTTTCGCGTGACTCGCGTCAGTTTCGGTAGCGCACTGCCGCCTAGTGGAGAACTTCGGAACAGCAGCTCATCAAATACCGAATTTAACAAAATAATGATATTGTACCGTTTGAAATTTATTATATACCGGTATTTTTGCAATACAGGTATACTGCGCATCCCTACTCCACAGTTACTCTAGGGGTCGCTGTTTGATAAACAGCATTCTTGCCTGGTGTGGCTTTAAATGCTCACACTTGCTGTCCAGGTGGTGGTGAACAAAGCCGCAGTGATGGTGCACCAGCTCTCCAAGAAAGAGGCCTCTCGCCACGCCATAATGCGCTCCCCCCAGATGGTGTCTGCCATTGTGAGGACAATGCAGAACACCAATGATGTGGAAACTGCCCGTTGCACTGCCGGCACCTTGCACAACCTGTCCCACCACAGAGAGGGTCTTCTCGCCATCTTTAAGTCAGGAGGAATCCCTGCACTCGTCAAAATGCTGGGGTAAGAATAAAGAAGGCAAGTTTTCATGGGGCTCTAGTCAAAATGCTGGGGTAAGAGCAAAGAAGGCAAGTTTTCATGGCGCTCTACTCAAGTGCCTTTGTTTAGTGTCTTCAGAGTCTTAGAAGTTTCCATGGGACTCTACTCAAGGCTTTAAGTCTTGATTTTTATTACATGATTGTTTCCAGGTCCCCCGTGGACAGTGTGCTGTTCTATGCCATCACAACCCTCCACAACCTCCTACTCCATCAGGAAGGTGCTAAAATGGCTGTACGTCTAGCTGGAGGACTTCAGAAGATGGTGGCCCTACTCAACAAGACCAACGTCAAATTCCTCGCCATCACAACAGACTGCTTACAGATCCTGGCATATGGCAACCAGGAGAGCAAGGCAAGTACTGCATTGGTCTTGCTAAATGGGGAATAAAAATACACAGATGTTTGTTTATGCTCTTATCTAATATCTTACCGCCACAGTTGATCATCCTGGCCAGTGGAGGACCTCAGGCTCTGGTCAATATCATGAGAACATACACGTATGAGAAACTGCTCTGGACCACAAGTCGTGTGCTCAAAGTGTTGTCCGTCTGCTCCAGCAACAAACCTGCCATTGTCGAGGCTGGTACGTACTTGCCTGGTTGTGCCATTAAAGTGTGCATTCATGTATGGTGTTAGTCTCATCTTTTGTTGCCTTGTGTGGTTCAGGTGGTATGCAGGCTCTCGGCCTTCACTTGACAGATCCCAGTCAGCGTCTGGTTCAAAACTGCCTCTGGACCCTCAGAAACTTGTCAGATGCTGCCACAAAGCAGGTACATGCTTGGACTAAAGAGCAAACAAAATGTGTAGACTTGTTTATGGAACTGCTGGCACCTATTTTGAAATTTCCAATTTTTCTCATGGGTTGTAGGAAGGGATGGAAGGACTTCTTGGCACTCTAGTTCAGCTTCTTGCTTCTGATGACATCAATGTGGTCACCTGTGCTGCTGGCATACTATCCAACCTCACATGTAACAACTACAAGAACAAGATGATGGTTTGCCAAGTTGGTGGAATCGAGGCCCTGGTCCGCACTGTTCTCAGGGCTGGTGACAGAGAGGACATCACTGAGCCTGCCGTATGCGCTTTACGCCATCTTACCTCCAGACATCAAGATGCTGAGATGGCCCAGAATGCTGTGCGTCTTCACTATGGCCTACCTGTAGTGGTCAAACTGCTGCACCCCCCCTCACACTGGCCGCTAATTAAGGTGAGCGTGCTAGATGGCGTCTAGTTTTTCTGCATTTTCTCTAATGATTGCACATTTCTAACAAGTTTTCCACATCCTTGTAGGCCACGGTCGGTCTGATCCGTAATCTGGCACTATGCCCAGCCAATCATGCACCACTCCGTGAGCAAGGTGCAATTCCTCGATTGGTCCAACTGCTGGTGAGGGCACACCAGGACACCCAGAGACGCACTTCAATGGGTGGCACACAGCAACAGTTTGTGGTGAGTTTTTATTTTGGGTGTGTAATAGTGGGAAGGAAAACCATGTTTTATACCATTGCCTGATTTGTTCTATTCAGGAGGGAGTTCGTATGGAGGAGATTGTGGAAGGCTGCACTGGAGCACTTCACATCCTGGCCAGAGATGTGCACAACAGAATCGTCATCAGGGGGCTCAACACCATCCCCTTATTTGTACAAGTATGAATTGACTTGCTCATTGTCTTCATGTGCACACATTCACCACCTAATTACTTCTCTACAAAATCAACATACAAGATGGCTGCCATCTTTAATCTATTAAACCCTGTGATTTATGCGTTTCTAAAATGTTTCTCTTGCTCTTTAGCTGCTTTATTCGCCCATTGAGAATATCCAGCGGGTAGCAGCAGGAGTGTTGTGTGAGCTGGCTCAGGATAAGGAGGCGGCAGAGGCCATTGAAGCAGAAGGAGCCACGGCTCCTCTCACAGAGCTGTTACACTCCAGAAATGAGGGAGTGGGTGAGTGCCCCCTATTGACTATAAAATATCATAAATTACAGCAAATAAAAAAAAGGCTTTTTATGTCCGTGGGCTTTTAAAATTTCTTCATTTGTTGTGGATTGCGCTACCAGCTAAAGGGTGGAAGGGGTCTTATGGCGTTTTTCTATAACCAGGACCAGCTGGACTCTGCTCGGCTTGACTCAGCTCGCTTTTCGTTATCTGGTACCACAAATAGTACCCGGCCGTCATAGCGACGCCTTTCGTTCCTCATTGACCTATCAATCTCTCGCAGGATCCTCTCTTCGGCCACCAAACATAGGGACGTCTGCACCTCCTCGTTTGACCACGGCGTATTCTTCCGAGTTGCCATAATAATAGTAGTTAGTTTAGTTAACTGTCTCTGGCCAAACTGTTTAAAAATAGCGGGGTTATTCTTGATATTCCATCTGGTGCGTGTAATGATGACGCAGTGAATGATGACAATTCTCTCTGACCAATCAGCAGTCGGCATTGTTTCAGCGTGACATTTTTAGTATCGCCTTAGCTCTCCTCAGAACCTTGCCGGAGGTGTTACAAAAAAAGTACCCAAAAGCAGGAACATGTACAACTTTTACACAGTGGAAAAGCAAACAAAGGCGAGTCGAGCTGGTACTGTGTAGTGGAAAAGCGCCATAAGACACATAAGACATGTCACCGAAAGTAACTTATTTTAAGTTAATTAAATGTTACTTTTATTAAATTGAGACCTGTAACATTTGTTAACATCATGTCATTTTTATGATGTAAATTGAGGGAGCAAAATGTATCAGCTCCAAATATCGGCTCAAAAAAATGGGCAGCCCGTATCGGTCATCGGCTAAGGCTGATGGAAAAAAAAAAATCGGTATCGGCACTAAAAAATCCATCTCGGTCGATCCCTACATTTAATCTAGACTCATGTACTTTTCTCTATAGCCACATATGCTGCAGCAGTGCTGTTCCGGATGTCTGAAGATAAGCCTCAGGACTACAAAAAACGTCTTTCTGTGGAACTTACCAGCTCTCTGTTCAGAACGGAGCCCATGTCCTGGAATGAGGTATGAACTTTCATCTGCACACTGGTGGAAAAATTGTTTCAATTACTATGAATCCATGTTTATAGACTTTTTTTTTTTTTTTTTTATTTTGTCTTAGACTGGTGATCTAGGCCTTGATATTGGTGCTCAGGGAGAGCCTCTTGGATACAGACCGGATGGTAAGAAATTTTTCATGGCACTTTGGCTTTTTGGCATTTAAATGTGTATATAAATATTTTAGAAATTCTGCAGATCGTCGGCATATCAGTTTCTGGTTTACGATTGTTCATCCGCATCTGCTAATTAACAAACAAGATGAGTGCTGCTTTTTTTCCTTTGCATGATTGTGTTTATAGGGTGCAATATAACATGTATTCGTGGTTTTTCTTATTTTTTTAAAGTCTTATTTTTCATAAATTTCACCTTTATTGTAAGCCGCGTTCTCCTCTGTCATTTTAAAGACTGGTTGATTTCCTGAGCCTATGAAATCACTTACTCAGAAAAAGGCAGTGGGCTCAGATTGGTTCTTTTGGGCTGGTGTGTTGTGATTGGCTAAACTGAGTAGTGCAAGTTGTCCAGATACTTGGCACTCCTTGCCTTTATGGGTGAAAGTTGCATGTGTGTTCCTGTCAAATGTACATAATGGTATCGATACTGCAGTATCAGTCTCTGGTATGATATATATATATACTTTATACACGTTTGTTTTACACAAATAGCGACTTTTTTAATTAAAAAAAAAAAGTTGGAGCATAATTTCTGGATTTTAAATAAAAATAGTAAGTATTGTTTTGTGGTACAGCCGCAGATCAGTGATTCACTACAAATGCATCATAATATCGTGAGCTTAGAATTATAAGGTTCTATCTCCGTTTAGGGTAGTTCTGAGATATTGAGCATCAAAGTTTTTACATCCCAGCTGGCAAAACTGTTATGTAGTATAATCTTCTATTATAGCTTTATCTATTAATCTTTTTTTTTTTTTTTTTTTTTTTACAAAAATAACACCACACAGGCATTAATAAACACCTAATGGATCAGATTATGTCAAACTCAATTTCGACCAAAAGTGGAGATAGAACCTTATAATTCTAAGCTCACGATATGTGAAAGCACTATAGCACGAAACAGGCGTTAGATCCACCTACAGTTCTTAGAAACTTAGATGTGTTTAAGTTTTTTTTTTTTTTTTGTACAACAGCCAGCACTCATCTTGTTTGTTTATTAGAGGATGCAGATGACTGGTCGTAGACCGGAAACTGATATGCCGACTTCTGACAATAGTGGAAGTTCGTGACTGCGCTTGTGCACGTAGTCTATTGTTTTTAAACCTTTTTATTCAAGTGATTTTGATCTGAACGTTTCCATTACTCATGGTTTTCTTGTATCCATTTTAGACCCTAGCTATCGTCCTTTCCACTCTGGCTATGGTCAGGATGGTCTTGGTATGGATGGCATGCTGGAGCATGAGATGGGAGGCCACCATCCTGGAGCAGAGTACCCAGTAGAGGCACTGCCTGACTTGGGCCATGCTCAGGACCTGATGGATGGCCTGCCCCCTACAGACTCCAATCAGCTGGCGTGGTTTGACACGGACCTCTAATGGTCTAAAAGTATTAAAGGTAAGATGGCTTTCAAAAACTTATTGCATTCTGCTTAGGTTTTAATATAAATGTTGATGTATTTCTGTTTTCCCACAGATGTATGTTGAATGAATCTGCATTTTGATTTGAAGAGTCTTGGAAGGTTTGCAAGAGGGTGGGCCTGTGTTTCAGAAAGTGCCTAACGCACAACACGCTTGTCACAGATGAAAGAGAGATGTCTAACAGGAAATTTTGTCTGTCGGTCTCCTTCATTGCTATGACCACTTTTATTTTTGCCCTGGATGGAAAAGTGCAAGTACGAGAGGAATTGTGACGTGGATACTGATGAGTGCACATGAAAAGGATCTTGAGATGGAACTCTTTTTATCTTTTTTTTTCTTCTTCTTTTTCTTTAAATCAACCTTTTCATGGTACTGACCCCAAGCCTGGTTTCAAACCTGGCTTTTTTTTCTGCCATAAATTTGTATTCAATATTTTTCTTTCTTTTCTTTTTTTTTAAATGTCTTCTATAGTGTTAAGTTGTAGTGGACTTGCCTCGTTGGTTTCTGGATCTTTATCACATGCTAGTAAACAACACTAATCTCAGTTTCTATGTAATCTGACTGAAAGTGTAACAATGTGTAGCTTTTTATATGATCAATTAAAGTGGTGGTTGTTGGGAGTTATAAAAATTATATGCATTCTTACAAAATGCTTAATGTTAAGCAAGGAAAAGCAGTTTTCAATGTCACGATTGTTCCAAAAAGGGTGTAGCAAGGGTGGGTGGGAGGGAGGGTGTTGTAGATTGGGGTTTATGAGGTATACACAGAGACAGAAATCTTTTCTATGCTATCTAGAGGTAGTCTCTATTGAAGCGACGTCATTGTTGGCCTGTGCGGCTCTTTTTTGGGAACGTGGATAATGACATGGCTAATCAATAAAAGACTTTAATTCCACTTGTGTTTGTGTGAGCACATAAATGTATAAGGCACTTATTTTAAAACCTGTTTAGGTCACCTTACTACATGATTCAATACGTTAATTCTAATTCACCTTCCTTGCCCTTTTTTTTTTCATTAAGCAAGAACATTTTAATGGCCCTAAAAATAAATTCATATATATATGAATATATCACAAATCATTATATATATATAATGATTTGTCTTGTTCTCAAAATTTAGTTGTTTTGTTTTTCTGGTTGAAACTTCCCATCCTTACACCAATCAATAATAGAAGTGGCCAATCCAAATGGATAGAATGTCTTGCCCACCTGTCAATGTGTTTTTGAATACAAATGTGTACCAATCACACATCAGCTCTTTCCATAAGGTTATGCAGAGTTAATATTTGAAGGCTGCATCATTCGAAGGACTCGGACTTCAAAAAGCATGTTTGTCTTTGGACTTTTTTTTTTTTTTTAAGTTCTATTACTGTCTGAAAACCGAACTGATCGCAAACTGTTAAATGTTCAGTGGTCAATTTCTGTATAATGGAGTACAAACTATATAATCACATCTACATAGTAAGATATGTCAACATTTGAACTGCTTTAAAGACTATTGAGATATTTGAGTAAGTGGAAACCCAATACTTAAAGGGTTGGTTCACCCAAAAATGAAAATTAAGTCATTAATTACTCACCCCCATGCTGTACCAACCCCGTAAAACCTTCGTTCATCTTCGGAACACAAATAAAGATATTTTTGATTGAATCTGAGAGCTGGATCAGTCCTACATAGAATGCCTAAGGGACTGGCTCTTGACGGCCCATAAAGTCATTAAAGAAAAGGTTTAAATATTCCATGTGCCTACAGCGGCTAAATTATAAGTTTATCAAGCGACGAGACTACTTTTTGTGCGAAAAAGCATAAATAACGACTTAATTCGGCTATTCTATTACTTCCTTATGGGCGCATGCGCGAGAACTGAGACGAGGACGTTCTTCTCCTTCGACTACTTTTTGTTACCGGCTGCTCCGCTTAGGAGTATTACCGCCACCTACCGTATAAAATGATGTGCTGATATAGCTGGAAGCGCAAAACTTTCTGTTTACAAGCAGAGGAAGATGCACGCTGTACATACGCTTTTCAATTAGCGTATTTTCCGCACTACAAGGTGCACTTAAAAGCCTTTAATCTTCTCAAAAAACGACAGTGTTCCTTATAATCCGGAGCGCCTTACATATGGATCATCATTTTATACGGTAGGTGGCGGTAATACTCCTAAGCGGAGCAGCCGGTAACAAAAAGTAGTCGAAGGAGAAGAACGTCCTCGTCTCAGTTCTCGCGCATGCGCCCATAAGGAAGTAATAGAATAGTCGAATTAAGTCGTTATTTATGTTTTTTTTTCGCACAAAAAGTAGTCACATTTTTCACATTCATCACATTTTTCCGAGTCTAAAATCTCAGAGTCCGTGTCAAGTCCGAGTACAAATTCACCCGGGTGCGTGACAAGTCCGAGTTCACTCAAAATTGGACTCGAGTCCAAGTACCCCAACTCTAGTTATCAAGCATCCTTAGACCTTCACCGGAAATACCGCCATGCATCGACCCCATTAGACTTACATGAAACATTTGACCTCTGTTATTGCCAAAAAAGGTTATGTTACAAAATATTGAGTTGAACTTTTGTTATTGACCAAATAGATACAGTCGGTTGGTCTGGTAACACACCCGGGAACGCCCAGTCACGTGGTGTGAATTTAGCCCGTGGGGGAAAACATTGCCTTGGCGCTCATTGAAATACATGGGACAATCATGCCGAAGAGTTCCTGTGTCGTTTTCTGTACCACCAATAAACTAACAAATTATAAATTGAAGTTCTACAGAGTTTCTTACATACATACAGAACCAGATAGGAGGACAAAATGGCAAAATTAATATCTTTATTAGATTACTGTGTGAGGTCCCTGTGTTTAACTCGTATTAGGCAGTGGGCCAGATTTGTCTGACGTTATGGAGATTCAACCAGATAACAATAGTCTGGAAACGACACCTCCGGCCAGGTTGGGTCATTGACTCAGTTTTTAATTAAATAAGGGTAATCATAACCTATTAATTTTGCAATGTACCGTTGTCGGTCGGCAGGCATAAATGACTCGCAATATGACATTTTTGTCATTCAAATACATAGGATGGTCGCGCTGCTTTCCCCCACGCCGACCACGCCCCCCAACTATGACGTGCTGCCGACTGTATATACTTATTTTCCACCATAATTTACATTTAAATTCTTTAAAAATCCTATAATGTGATTTCCTGTTTTTTTTTTGTTTTGTTTTTTGTCTCTCATAGTTGAAGTGTACCTACAGTATGATGAAAATTACAGAGATCTCTAATTATTCTAAGTAGGAGAACTTGCACAATCAGTGGGTGACTAAATACTTTTTGGCCCACTGTATAATTGAGCTAATTTTTTACCTGTTTTTAAAACGTGATCTGTGTAATTAATTGCAATCAACTTGTGGTTAATTACCAAGATACACATGCATGCATGCAGGTAAAATAACATATCATCCCTTATCGGGAGATTTATTAACATGTGGCTGATCTGATCCAAACCTGTATGAATAATTATCAATTATTAATTATGATATGCAAATTCCCCATACCGATCAGATCCACACAGAGTCTTTACATGTAAATTATGTATACTATTGTATCATTAGATCTTTTCTTAGTTTTCACCAAAGCTTGCTCTATTTAGCACATAGATAATTAAAAGCACACTATGCAAGAATAATTGTACCTTAATATACTGTAACAGCTTTTTACAACAAGTAATTTCGGTGGTAAACAAACACATGGTAGGGTGAATCATGCTGGAAAAACCAACAATGCAAGTTTGAGAGGAGCGTCCCCAAATCTCGCAAGAATCACTGCATGCTTTACAGCAACAACAACATATGAAGCATGAAGACACCAGTGGTGATGAGTTCTTTAAGACTGAGGGAAGCTCAGCTATGTCAAAAAATTAATGGTCAAATGTGTACTGTTGTGTTAACATTTTATTGACAAAAAATGCATATGGTCACATGGTCATCTCGAAGATGAGTTCATTTAGAATCAGCTTTATATAGCAGGTCGGCTGACTCGATCTCCTTCTCCAACGCATTCTCATCCCAAAGCGCCATATACAACGCTTTTGCAAAAGCGTAAATATCCAACGCACATGGCACCCTTTAACGTCTAATGAGACGCTTAGGTTATGGTTAAGTTTAGGTATGGTGTAGGGTAAGGGTTAGACCACTAGGGGGCGCCTTCTGCCCAAATATATCTGCGTCTCATTTGACGTTAAAGGGTGCCATGTGCGTTGGATACCTTCTCATCTATTCCCGTAGTGCGTCACACTGCATTTCCCTATGGCATTTTCCTGTTGAAGCTCAGTGTTCATTGACCTCTTCGAACAGTTTTTTTTTCAGTGCTTCGAAACTAGACGGTCATTGGATAAAGGCTTCGATTATGTCCCGCCCATGGACGACCGGTGTCTCTGGGGTGCATAGGGAAGTGGGCTGGCCTGGAGTCCGGGCGTCTGCCTGATGATTGGAGGACTGCATCTCCTTTTGATTGACAGGGATTTCGCACATTAAAAAAAATCGCTGATGTGGAAGCTATTTGAGAGTAATCTTATGAGAGGTTCTCTCGTACTGCATAATATCTTAAGCTAGGGGAAAACCTCTTTTCCTCGAGATATTGAAGCCCAAAAATTATCCTTAATTTTGAATTATTGCAAAACGCATTGCAGCAGCATACAGACATAGGCAAGGTGGCTGTCCTGCGGCAACTGCAGCAGCAGTGCCGCCGCTCCCACCACGCGCATCACGCGCTGTGCGTAGGGCACCAGGTGCTGAGGGGGCACCAAAAATATCCTAATGAAAAATCAATCTTCAAACTTCTTGTTATAATCAGATTCAGTGCGTTCTTCATCTTCAATCCGCAGCGGCGCCGAGCAGAGAGCACGTCAGAAACAGCTGTGTGTGTGTGTTCAGAGCCTCATTGGTCTGTCACCGCTCGTCAATGTCAGAATATTTGAGATGGCCAATCAAATCAAAGTAGGCGGGCTTTATGTTCACAGACGCTGAGCGCGAATTTTAACGGTGCAACTCGACGCTTCAGTGTACAAGTGCGAGATAAGATGTATATATTTGACAGTTTTTTTTTGGTCATTCATAAATGTTTAACGAATGACAAAAAATAATTAGGCAAACTAATATAGTTTTGTCTAATTTTGCCATTTTGAACTGAAAATTGGCCTATATGTAACATGTAGCCTGGTGTAATAGTTTATATCATTGTGAGGGGACAAGCAACATGAACAAAGCCTTTTTCATCATGTTAGGCACAGGATTAATAATGAATGTGTGTGTGTACATATTGAGAATAAAATACAAATTGTTGCCTTTAGTAAATTAAAAAAGCCAACTTTAGGAGGGGAAGAGACAGGACAAGATAAAAACAATTACTCTTTAAAGAGTAAAAGAGTGTGATGCTGGTGAGGAGATATATCAGCTGCCCACTGACATGGTTTTAAAGCTGTTATCGATTTAAAAAAAAAAAATGTTTTGCCTTCACAACATCTTAAAATGCACATCTGTAGTTCAGAGAAATCCAAAATTTTCTCGGGGAAACCCAGAACCCCCTAACCAGCCTGCCTCAAATTCGGGACCATATAGTGATTATAAAAGGCTTCAAAAACACTGGACCAGTCTTAAAGTGCAAAAAGGTATATTTATTAAAATAAGGAACTAAAGAGCCACAAAGGGGGAGGGGGGAAAGCCAAAACAAATAACAAACCAGGACCTGTAAACCTGGGGACTTCCTTGAGTGTGCAGATGGTGTCCACGGACGCCTCCACCTCGGGGAGCGCTGCACGAGGGCAGACCGTTCTTCGGCCTATGGTCAGAACGAGAAAAGCTCCTTCACTTAAACTGTCTGGAAATGTTGGCCGTCGACAACGTTTTTGTCCCCGACTAAAGGGTTACCACGTCTTAGTCCACTTGGACAACATGTCCTAGATAAATCGTCAGGGCGGCATCAGATCTCGAAACCTGTTCAGACTGAAAGAGCGCATTCTGGTCTGGGCTCAGCACAATCGGCGCTCACTGAGAGCAGCACACGTGCCTGCCCCCCTGAATTTGGGGCCAAACAGACTGTCCAGAAACAATATACCAGCTGGGGAATGGTCTCTGCTCCCACAGACAATCCTCCTGCTGTGGGAGAAGTTCGGCAGAGCACAGGTGGACCTATTCGTGTCCCAGGAAAATGCTCACTGCCCAAAATTCTTCTCAAAGAGCAAGGATGCACTGGCCCACATCTGGCCCAGCTGCCCACTCTATGCTTTTCCCCCGGTCTCGCTTCTGCCTCAAGTGTTGGAACGAATCAGGGAAACCAGATGTTCTGTGCACCTTGTGGCTCTGCTCTGGACAAACCAGGCGTGGTACCCAGTCCTGGTGCAGATGTAAGCACTGCTCCATGGCCGATTCCGAAGAGGAAAAACCTCCTCTCCGTCGCACAGTATAGAAATTACCGTATAGACAGGAGGAGAAGCTTTCAGGCTATCGGGGGGACATGGAGGCATAAAGTCAGATAAAGTCAAAGGAGAAGCCCATAGAGAGTCATAAATTTGATCCTGCTGCTAGCTCATTGACAGCTAATACTCACTCTCTTCGTCTCTGTTAGATTCGGAAGGGAATTACTCAAATTTCACTCGGAACAGCTATAGAAGATATACAGGTTGCTCACGTGACAGGCTCCATTTCAGCTTGCGCAGTACGCCTGGCTATAAGCTTTTAACAGGCTTCAATTTTCTCTGTTGAAATCAAGGGGGTCTTTGTGTCCATTTATTTTACTGTCTATGGTTCACATCTAGTTACCACAATTCCATGGGTTCAAACGTTTTCGGAAGTGAGAATCTCCATAAGCGCCTGCAGGTGTTACTGTAAGTTAACTAGCGAGCCAACCGGCCAGTCTGCTCACAGACTCGTTTTAACCCACATTCAAGAGACCACAGCAGCCTGGCTGTTATCATCGATAATTCTCGCTATGTCTGGGTACCGCAGACGGTGTCTGTGCGGGGGTATTTTGCACAATACCATTAAGAACACATCGTCTCAAACTGTCAGCAGCGTTCTGAGTGCTCGTCACCTGTGAATTAATTCTTCAAGAACAACTAGCAAGAGCGTTCTCCCCAAAAACACAAGTCCGTTCTTCTCATTCTTGGTTTTGAGAAACACACTTAATCTCCTCAACAGCCTGGTGGTAATGCCGTAAATGAGACCCACCTGTCGTGACATTCCCTACTCTGCCTTCTAAATACATTTTTTCTCACAATAAAATCTACATATATTTCCCTACAAAAGTATTGTTTAGTGTAAAACATATTAAAGATTATCAGACAGGCAGTCATTTCATTAAATGATAAGCTATTTCTGAAATAGCACCCGTGTGCATTCATTTGTTTTGAAAGAGACGTGGCTTTGGAGATATTCTGAAGGGAGAGTGGGATCCAATGCTTTCAAAGTTAGCTTGCTGTTGCTAGCTAGCCTGGATGCCAGCAGAACTTAGCCCCGTCCACAACATTTGAGGTCAGGAATTTCTAACTGGACTTGATCTGTTGGGGAGCAACTATGCTCGAGAGCTGTTCGGACCAATAAAATTGTCAGGGCTTTATACGATGATGGACAGATGATCAACAGAAAATTATTCATCAACGTCACCAAAGAGCACTTGGGTTGAATTTGTTTACAACAAATGTGGCTGTTGCTGAAAAATTGAGTGATTGAGTGCAGAGGCATTTTCATTCCTGGTTCGGTTGAAACACCTCATAATCATAGCCCAATGGAGCAGTATCAGACTCACATTCTATCTAAGTTAGAACCTGAGTATGACAACGTCAGACTAGTTGTTAGCCTCTCCGAGTCCAACATTGCCCTCCATTTAACTGGTTTTAAGTGACTGTGCACTGCAATTATGTCAAAGAATTTATTTTCTCTGCTGTCTGTCGTTCTTTTCCACTCCTCTGGGGGCCACATCTTTATGTCTGTGTGAAATCAAAGTTTAAGGATGATCATCAATAAATCAGCCTTGGAAGGGTGAGGATTTCCTTTTTCTTATCTGAATGTAGAGACGAGGGCAGGCAATGAAAATCTACACTTGTGCACGATAGAGATGTGTTAGCTACCCCCTTTTTCTAAATCGGATCCGTATGAGTCTTTGATCAGACAGGGGGTTTATCTTAATGAGGTTTTATTAACAAGGTTTGGGAGGAGCAGGTGCAGATATCAGCACAAGTGGAGGGCAATCAGTAATCAACTTTGGACAAGATAAATAACAGCAGAACGCACACTCGTTCCTTGACAGTCTGTCAGCATCCCATCTCCACCTCATCTCCTCCAGAAATTCCGAGCTCGGAGCCCTCCACCCAGACAGCACGCCAAGTACGCATAATCTTTATCATAATAATTATATGTAGATGTGAACTCGTGAAACATATGTCTTGAGATTTGCTGATTCAAGTCAGTTGGGTTTAACTCAAACAGGCAGCAGTTCTGATATGATGATGCATGCTTTGCAATTTCTTTGTTGAAGTCACTTATCTTTTGTCCACAATAGACTCATCATTAATTTTTAAATTTGAGGTTGAATTTAAGGCTCTGCATAATTGTTGTTTTGACAAAAATATATTCTTACAAATATTGATTGTTTTACCAATAAATGAGTTGTTAAGAACCACCCTTTTAGTGTGCGCTTGGAAAGTTTTATGACCGTTCCATTTTCTGCCGCCACCTCTTTTTTTTTTCGCCGGGAGAGGAATTTCACTGAGGCCTTGCCAAACGGCGGCTGCAGTTTGAAGTGTTGCCAGAGAGCTTTGTGCTGAGCAGCCCTCACCGCCTCCTCAAAAACACACTCACCCCCCTCTTCAGATAGAAAAATTTCTGAAGGGGGGGTTGCCCAGTTTGGACAAGGGGCAGGGAAACATGTCTATACATTGGACTTATGTGAGCCTGGAAAGTACACAAACCAGAAATGGATTCAACTTCAGTCACCGTGAAAGGGGTTGATTTTTTTTTTTTTTTATTCTAGTAGATTTAAACGTTTATCTTTTTCTTTTATATATACATTTTTTTTTCTGTATGTGTATGATGTATAAACATTAAATATGAGATAAGTGATGTGTGAAAAAACATACATCACTAGAAAAATAATTGAATATTTTTGTAATATTATAAATGTCTTTACTGTCACTTTTTGATTAATGAAGTGTGTCATGTATATTGTGTAAAGCACCTAAAATGCTATAGTTAAAATTAGCCTAAACAAGAGCAAGGGGCCAATTTAATCCATAAAAGTTTACAATGTAATTTTGTTATTTTCATAAGACAATGCTATCAAAGGCCTATAGTGATATTGTGGTGGAAATAAAGTTTCAGAAAAATTACACAAAAAAACGTCCTGCGATTGATTTCCACTATTTGACATTGTGTATTTATAAAACCCATAGACTCACGCAGAAATGCATAGTAAAACATTTTCTTAGAGGTCACATTTTCAGATCCCAGAAAGAGAAGGTGAGACAGAATACGGGATATTTCGGCAGCCCTGGAGAGAGAGAGAGACAACACAAGAACTCTCTGACCTCCCCTCCCACATATTCTCTTACCTCGAGGCAACACACCTGTGAGGGCGTCTGTGTGTTTGAAAGAGACAGTCAACAAGATCAAAGCTCATAGACGGATCATGATATAGTGTCTGTTAGTCCCCGCGCTGTGAAGATGGGAAGTGTCAGAGTAGAGAATAGGTTACTGCCGTTCATATTTCTTTCTCTGGAGCTATATGAGGTGTGGGAGGCATGTTCAATATTGTTACTGAATTTACTTTAGAGTGCAATAGTCATTACATAAAACAGCACAAACGTGACCTGTAACTGAAACTATAAAGAAAATGATATAATTTTAAATATTGTTCTTAATGTAAAAGAACAGCAAAGTCAACATCACAACATTAACCATAATGGCACAGAGGAACGATATCGTTGGAATCACTTTCAGGACATTTTTTTCAGCTGTTCCAGAATCTATTGAACTAAGAGCTTGAGCATTTAAATCGCAAGAGACATAACTGGACTTATAAAAAAACAGAACAATATCGTGTGTTGGTGTGGATGCTAATATAGTTATCGTTATAGTTATCTGAATATTTGTGTTCTTTGAGAAGAAGAATTTACCTAAGCTTGAGAACATTGAGAGTAAATAGACCATTTCACAAGATGTAAACAACACTGGTCCAGAAACACTTCCTGTTTCAGTTTGTAACTGTTTTCTTTATTTCACATCTTAAAGATGTTTGTTTAACTTTTTGATTCAATTTTAAATGTTCTGTTGGTTGTATTTTATTCCAGCTTTTATGTAGTGTTAAAAAACTGAAACAGGAAGTGCTTCTGGACCAGTGTTGTTTACATCTTGTGAAATGGTCTATAAAGAGACGAGTAGTAGACGAGAGTATTCAGATAATGCAGATTATAGATAGATAGACAGATAGACAGATAGATAGATAGATAGATAGATAGATAGATAGATAGATAGATAGATAGATAGATAGACACCCAGACAGCAAACTGACATTGATCAACGTGGAAACGACGTCTCTCATGACATTGAAACAACGTTGATTTTGCTCATCGAATTAACGTTGAACCAACGTCAGACGCGGCATTCTTCAAAGCTAAATGAAAATCGAAAATTGGTTTGCTTTCATAACGTTGAAACAACACGTTGATTTCAAGTTGATTTTCCGTTAGTTTTGAAAGAATGACGCGTCTGACATTGGTTCAACGTTAATTTGATGAGCAAAACTATGTCAGATCAACGTTGTTTCGATGTCATATTTCCACGTTGATTCAATGTCAGTTTGCTATCTGGGTAGATAGATAGATAGATATATATAGATAGGCAGACAGCCAGATAGCATAACGTTAGCATAGATAGCTAGCAGCTACATAGATAAATAGATAGAAATATACAGTAGGTAAATTGACAATGGTGAGGCACGTCACATCTGGTCGCGGGGTGAGCTCCCCGACCAGCGACTAAAACGCACACTTCTCTACAGGAAGGGACGGCAAGGGACGGCACCGCCCACAAATGCACCTGCCAAAAGTGACAGACACGCGGCGGCTACTTTTGCAACATTTTCACCGGAGGAAGAGATAAACGCTTAGAAACGCCCATATAGCTTGCATGATGCCTTCTATTTCTAGATGACAAACACAAAGTTTACCAGTACACTATGACAAAGGTTACCAGTACTTATCTGAATTAATGTCATGATCACTGCCACTAAAGAAAACGTTGATTTTTCACTCTGCTTTTCAATGACAAAAAAAGTTGTCGTTATTGTGCTCTGCTGCTCGTAGACTAGCTCCAGTGCTCATTGCTGCATTGCTAAATGATAGCAACTCACCGGGACACTTCACCAACTCTCCACTCATTCTGCTCATGCATTTATGTCAAGTCGTCACCTTTATTTTCATGCATTATCATCCCAAGGCGTCATATACGATACTTTTGCCAAAGCGTAGACATCCAACGCAGATGGCACCCTTTAGTGTCAAATGAGACGGTTCAGTTATGGTAGGTTTAGGTATGGGGTAGGTTTAGGGTTAGACCACTAAGAGGCACTTTCTGCCCCATATATATCTGCGTCTCATTTGACGCTAAAGGGTGCCATGTGCGTTGGATGTCTATGCTTTGGCAAAACCGCTGTATATGACGCCTTGGAATGAGAACGGGCTCTTTATTTATATAGCGCTTGATAACATGAAAATAATACAACACAGATCAATAATATTGTTGAAAATTAATTGGCTTTGATGGCCATCAGTTCTTGGCAGTCATCACTGAATTGCGTAAAAAAAACCTGGTAATACCAAGAACGTAAAAAAACTGGCCTTTAAGACCATTTTTGAGACATTTTAAAAATGATATACATATCTTGTGTAATTTATGTACCCATTAATGGTGGTTAACCTGCAACACGGCCTTTAAGCTTAGCTTGACCAGCTAAGACCAGCCTAGTCGGCTAAAACAAAGTGTCGAAAACACATCTAAAACCAGCCTGGGTAACCCGTTAATACTAGTCAACCAGCTTAGGCTGGTTTTAGCTGTTTTTCAGCGGGGACTCATCAGTCAAAAACATTCATGAAACAGCCTCAATAATGAGTTAGACCAAATTGTCCTCTTCATATGCACTGGCGGTCTATGGGGTGCTTCTTAATATCCCTCCTCGTTTCCTTGCTCCTCCGTCCTCCATCTAATGACCCGGAAAACGATCGAGCTCAACCATCTTAAAGGACATATCAACTCTCTAATGGCACCGTGAGGATCGAGGAGTGAGGAGGCTTCCAGAGGAGTTATGAGCGAGGATACACAGGTGTGTCCTTTGCGGAAGGGTTTTATCGACGTGATGCATGTGACGCACTAAATGTGACGCACGTATAAATTCTCCTCCCCTTCACATCAGTCACAATCATTTTAATTTATACTTTTCATTTGCAGTTTAAAAAACCACACATCTCACATATTTCAATAGGGTATCTTGCTTAATTATTTATTTATTGTTATATTTAGAGCCCCCTGAAGCTGCTTTAAAACTGCAATTTGGACCTTCAACCTGTTGGACCCCATTGAAGTCGACTATATGGAGAAAAATCCTGGAATGTTTTCCTCAAAAACCTTAATTTCTTTTCGACTGAAGACTTGGAAGACATGGGGGCGAGTTAATTATCATGCATCTTGACTATTGTACAGTTTGACAACTGAGATCCTGCAGTGTGACATTGCTTACAGCAGGGATCATTTGTACAGTTCTTACAGTTCATAAATTTTGATAAGTAGCAGTCTTAAAGGACTATTATAAATAATTTCAGTGCACACCCATCTTAAGTCATAGCTAGGGATCATGATAATGTTGTTGTAATGTAATGTTGTTTCTTTACTTGGGCCAGTAAGTAACCAACTAGCAACAACCCAGAAAATTTTAGCAACCACATAGTAATACCCTGGAACCCATCATGTGCCAGCCAGTTTTGCACAGGCAATATCACTCACATTATCACCACAGAATAATGTTAAATAAAGAGCTACTCTCTAAGGAAATCTCTAATATACACCAAATTTAAACACAATAGAAAAGTATTTTTGGTAACCCTTTACAAAAAGGTTCACATTAGTTAACTACAAACATTAACTATGAACTGCACTTAAGCATTTTGTTAATTTAAACATTTATTAATACTTTATTAAAATCTTTTTAACATTACATGAACACACAATTAACAGATTTTTAGAATAAATAAACAGTATTTTTATTAACTAACGTTAACAAAGATGAACAAAAACAGTAACACTGTCAGGGATCCATCCATGTCGTTCACTCCCATCTACGTCATCACTTCGCCTACTACACCAGATCCCAGTCACCGGAGTTCTGATCACCGGCACCAGCACTTCATTATGACACTCTCCATATCAGTCCCAGTTCCCTGCACCTCTGTGTTTGGTCTCGTCTACTCTACTCTCCGGTGAAACCTACCTGCAGTAACTTACCTATCATCCAGTGTATTCCGGTGTAGTCTGGTGTGGGACTCAGCTCATGTCCATCTACAACAGGCAGTGCGAAGACATACCACCCAAGCCAACCCCAGACGATCCGAGACCCCCCGATACCAATCAGGACAAAAAGTATGGCTGTCCACCAGAGATATCCGTCTTCGCCTGCCCTGTCGTAAGCTGAGTCCCCACTACATAGGTCCATTTACCATCCAGAGGCAGCTCAACGATGTCACATACAGGCTCAACCTACCAGCACAGTACCATATCTCTCCATCTTTCCACGTTTCGTGGTTAAAACTCTATTCTGAACCCTTGTCTCCTCCCCTTGCAGAACCCGATGTACCTCCTCCTCCAGAAGTCGCAACTGATGAACCCATCTACAGAGTCCAGTCCATCATCAACTCACAGCGACGGGGCAATCGTCTGGAGTACCTGGTGGACTGGGAGGGGTACGGCCCAGAAGAGCTTTCGTGGGTAGCTCGTGACGACATCCTTGACCCCTCCTTGCTAACCCAGTTTCATCAGGAACATCCTACTTGTCCAACACCCAGAAGTCGTGGTCATCCCTCGCGTCGTGGGTTCCAGTCTTCAGAGGGCCATGGAGGAGGGGGTACTGTCACGGATCCATCTATGTCGTCACTCCCATCCACGTCATCACTCCAGCCCACTTGTTACACCAGATCCCAGTCACCTGAGTTCTGATCACTGGCACCTGCACTTCATTATGACACTCTCTATATCAGTCCCAGTTCCCTGCACCTCTCTGTCTGGTCTCGTCTATGAACCTACAGACTCTACTCTCCAGTGAAACCTACCTGAAGTAACTTACCTATCATCCAGTGTATTCCGTGGTCAATCGTCCTGTGTCTCCTGGTCTCCTGGTCTGGTGTGGGACTCAGCTCACGTCCATCTACAACAGGCAGTGCAAAGACATACCACCCAAGCCAACGCCAGAAGATCCGAGACCCCCCGATACCAATCAGGACAAAAAGTATGGCTATCCACCAGAGATATCCGTCTTCGCCTGCCCTGTCGTAAGCTGAGTCCCCGCTACATAGGTCCATTTACCTTCCAGAGGCAGCTCAACAATGTCACATACTGGCTCAACCTACCAGCACAGTACCGTATCTCTCCATCTTTCCACGTTTCGTTGTTAAAACTCTATTCTGAACCCTTGTCTCCTCCCCTTGCAGAACCCGATGTACCTCCTCCTCCAGAAGTCGCAACTGATGAACCCATCTACAGAGTCCAGTCCATCATCAACTCACGACGACGGGGCAATCGTCTGGAGTACCTGGTGGACTGGGAGGGGTACGGCCCAGAAGAGCTTTCGTGGGTAGCTCGTGACGACATCCTTGACCCCTCCTTGCTAACCCAGTTTCATCAGGAACATCCCACTCGTCCAACACCCAGAAGTCGTGGTCATCCCCGTCGTCGTGGGTTCCAGTCTTCAGAGGGCCATGGAGGAGGGGGTACTGTCACGGATCCATCCATGTCGTCACTCCCATCCACGTCATCACTCCCGCCCACTTGTTACACCAGATCCCAGTCACCTAAGTTCTGATCACTGGCACCTGCACTTCATTATGACACTCTCTATATCAGTCCCAGTTCCCTGCACCTCTGTGTCTGGTCTCGTCTATGAACCTACAGACTCTACTCTCCAGTGAAACCTACCTGAAGTAACTTACCTATCATCCAGTGTATTCCGTGGTCAATCGTCCTGTGTGGGACTCAGCTCACGTCCATCTACAACAGGCAGTGCAAAGACATACCACCCAAGCCAACGCCAGAAGATCTGAGACCCCCCGAAACCAATCAGGACAAAAAGTATGGCTATCCACCAGAGATATCCGTCTTCGCCTGCCCTGTCGTAAGCTGAGTCCCCGCTACATAGGTCCATTTACCTTCCAGAGGCAGCTCAACGATGTCACATACTGGCTCAACCTACCAGCACAGTACCGTATCTCTCCATCTTTCCACGTTTTGTTGTTGAAACCCTATTCTGAACCCTTGTCTCCTCCCCTTGCAGAACCCGATGTACCTCCTCCTCCAGAAGTCGTAACTGATGAACCCACCTACAGAGTCCAGTCCATCATCAACTCACAGCGACGGGGCAATCATCTGGAGTACCTGGTGGACTGGGAGGGGTACGGCCCAGAAGAGCTTTCGTGGGTAGCTCGTGACGACATCCTTGACCCCTCCTTGCTAACCCAGTTTCATCAGGAACATCCCACTCGTCCAGCACCCAGAAGTCATGGTCATACCCGTCGTCGTGGGTTCCAGTACCTGGTGGACTGGGAGGGGTACGGCCCAGAAGAGCTTTCGTGGGTAGCTCGTGACGACATCCTTGACCCCTCCTTGCTAACCCAGTTTCATCAGGAACATCCCACTCGTCCAGCACCCAGAAGTCGTGGTCATCCCCGTCGTCGTGGGTTCCAGTCTTCAGAGGCCCATGGAGGAGGGGGTACTGTCACGGATCCATCCATGTTGTCACTCCCATCCACGTCATCACTCCCGCCCACTTGTTACACCAGATCCCAGTCACCTGAGTTCTGATCACTGGCACCTGCACTTCATTATGACACTCTCTATATCAGTCCCAGTTCCCTGCACCTCTGTGTCTGGTCTCGTCTATGAACCTACAGACTCTACTCTCCAGTGAAACCTACCTGCAGTAACTTACCTATCATCCAGTGTATTCCGTGGTCAATCGTCCTGTGTCTCCTGGTCTGGTGTGGGACTCAGCTCACGTCTACAACAGGCAGTGCAAAGACATACCACCCAAGCCAACGCCAGAAGATCCGAGACCCCCCGATACCAATCAGGACAAAAAGTATGGCTATCCACCAGAGATATCCGTTTTCACCTGCCCTGTCGTAACCTGAGTCCCCGCTATATAGGTCCATTTACCTTCCAGAGGCAGCTCAACAATGTCACATACTGGCTCAACCTACCCTCACAGTACCGTATCTCTCCATCTTTCCACGTTTCGTTGTTAAAACTCTATTCTGAACCCTTGTCTCCTCCCCTTGCAGAACCCGATGTACCTCCTCCTCCAGAAGTCACAACTGATGAACCCATCTACAGAGTCCAGTCCATCATCAACTCACAGCGACGGGGCAATCGTCTGGAGTACCTGGTGGACTGGGAGGGGTACGGCCCAGAAGAGCTTTCGTGGGTAGCTCGTGACGACATCCCTGACCCCTCCTTGCTAACCCAGTTTCATCAGGAACATCCCACTCGTCCAACACCCAGAAGTCGTGGTCATCCCCGTCGTCGTGGGTTCCAGTCTTCAGAGGGCCATGGAAGAGGGGGTACTGTCACGGATCCATCTATGTCGTCACTCCCATCCACGTCATCACTCCCGCCCACTTGTTACACCAGATCCCAGTCACCTGAGTTCTGATCACTGGCACCTGCACTTCATCATGACACTCTCTATATCAGTCCCAGTTCCCTGCACCTCTGTGTCTGGTCTCGTCTATGAACCTACAGACTCTACTCTCCAGTGAAACCTACCTGAAGTAACTTATGCCTTGTTCAAACTACATGATTTTAAAACGTAGGGCTGAACTGTGAGGTTCACACTACATGACTTGCTCTCAGTGAAATCTGGAGTGTTCAAGTTGTTAACTGTTCACACCACACAACACAACGTGATTGATCCACAACGGAAGGTAACTCACTACACGAATTGACAATGCACTGCATAGAGATACAACCACAATCGGATGATAAGAGCAAAGCATTTGTGACTCAATAAGAGCTGTTTCAGTACTATGTTACGGTCTAAATCCAGAAAATAATCAAATAAATAACAAGTTGACAACAACTCGGTCACCCAACGATTCTATCTTGTCAACAAACCACGTTTTGTCACGAAAAAAACACGCAATAAATAAATAAATATTGCGCCAATACCCAGCGAAGAAGAGAACACAACACGTGAATATTGACGTCAGACAGAATCTAGTGCTGCACACTGTTTGCTCGACTATCTGCTCTGAGGGAAAAAATGCAAAAAAGAGAGAAAAACTAAGATTTACCTGGTGTCCTCACCCCATGCGTTGCTATGATTGGCTGTACTCATGACATCACTGAGTTTGAGTCGCGCGACTGCTCTGGATATCTAGCAGGCTAGATATTTTTCTAGGCTCGGCGACGCGTCTGCGAGGCGTCTGCGAGCGTTTTCGCTGTGTTGTTGGCTTTTTCATACTAACAGATTGGCAAGCGTTCATCGTCTGCTAATCTCCCGCGATTTGCACGCGCTAACACCCTGACCTGTCGACGACTCGACGATTTGCAAATCGGGCATAAATCGGGCTTAAAATCATGTAGTGTGAACTTGGCTTTACCTATCATCCAGTCTATTCCGTGGTCAATCATCCTGTGTCTTCTGGTCTCCTGGTCTGGTGTGGGACTCAGCTCACGTCCATCTACAACAGGCAGTGCAAAGACATACCACCCAAGCCAAAGCCAGAATATCCGAGACCCCCCGATACCAATCAGGACAAAAAGTATGGCTATCCACCAGAGATATCCGTCTTCGCCTGCCCTGTCGTAAGCTGAGTCCCCGCTACATAGGTCCATTTACCTTCCAGAGGCAGCTCAACGATGTCACATACTGGCTCAACCTACCAGCACAGTACTGTATCTCTCCATCTTTCCACGTTTCGTTGTTAAAACCCTATTCTGAACCCTTGTCTCCTCCCCTTGCAGAACCCGATGTACCTCCTCCTCCAGAAGTCGCAACTGATGAACCCATCTACAGAGTCCAGTCCATCATCAACTCACGACGACGGGGCAATCGCCTGGAGTACCTGGTGGACTGGGAGGGGTACGTAGACATTGAGTTACTCATATGTGAAGTGTTCATCGTATCCAGTCTATACTCATCGCACTCAAGTATTGATCTGCACTGTTCACTCAGCACCTCGCTCACTCTAAAAATCAATCAATATAAATAAATATAAATAAATTTCTATATACTAACATCCTCCTTATTTGTCCTTCTGTGAGTGTGACAAACACATGTATTGTCCATGTTTAGTTCATGTTAGTTAAAACATTAACTAATGTTTAATAATTGAACCTTATTGTACAGTGTTACTTATTGATTTTCTAACAATCTTCAAGATACAGCAGGCCTGTCATGACTGATTAGCTGACACAACAATCCCAGCAATGGCTGAATCACCATTCATTTGCAGTTTAATTTGCTTGCAATGTTTAAAAGGTCGGGAAGCCCCATAAACAGAGAGAGAGAGAGAGAGGGGGGGGGGGGGCATGCTTATTCAGCCTCTCTGAAAAGAGCAAGGGGCCTGTTGCCTGGCAACCAGGGGGTTTATGGCAGGAGAGGCTCTTATAGCCACTCTCACACTCACTCACACGCGTGTGTGTGTGTGTGTGCAGGTGTCTGTTGGTTGAGCGGAGAGGCTGGGTGGGGACAAACACACACTTGAAACAGGAAGATGAAAGCCTGCTTTACTCAGATAAAAGAGATGAACTGAGAGATAACCCCAGATACACTGAGTTGTCTGCTAATGTACAAGCGGTTTAGTTAAGAGTGAGAGGAGAGAAGCTTCATTATGTGCAAAGAGAGCTAGAGAGATCCTATGAGGCAGTAATGTCAGCGCTCCAGCACCAACCAACAGGGAAGAAGATCATATCTCAGCTGTTTCTCTTATGGCAGCAATGAGAATAATTATAAAATTGGAAGCAAATGAAGGCTTGTCCTTCTAAGATTAGAGAAAAATGACTTTGGCATTCTCAAATGTACCTCTGGAGGAGGGAAAGAAGAGATTACTTTTTTTGAGAGATTCAACAATGACTCAAACTGTATTTATATTTGACAAGATAGATACTAAATTCTATGATAAAAAGTTAGAGATTGTGATTCATTTTGATTCAAACTTGAATATTTCACCGTATTCCTGGAACAAATTATCTAGTTAATTATGTTAACTGTATCGACCTTCTAAGAGCAGGTGTGACCATTTGTAAATTCAATGTGCAAGGCTTCTGGTGTCATTCATTTCCATTTATTTGAAAGCAGTTTGTAATGCTACTTTAAACTGAAAACTGCTAGCATAAAAAAACATTCAAAGAAAATAGCTGCAATAGTTTGACAAAAAAAAAATTAATAGCTTGGTTAGCTTTATATATTGTTAATGTGTTGTAAATTGTTTTTGTGTGTGTCCATGTTCTATAAGGAATTAGTAACATTTAGTAAACGTGAGATAAACATGACACATAATGGGGCGACCAATTTAAGTCTGAGCTATAAAGGAACAACTTTTAAGCAGTAAAAGTTTCTTTTCGGGATCAAGTAAAGCATATTTAATAATAACAATCTGATAAGGAAATATATTTATATATAGTCTTGAACAAAAATAGATTGAAGTCACTATAGAAAAATCTCAATTTCAGTTCTCTGTTTCTTTCTCGTCGTGTCTCTAAATCTCTCTGAGCTTTGGGCTGTAATTATCTGTTGAGTGGACTCTTTGTTGCACTGAAATGAAGGAAAAGAAAATGGGGGCAAGTTGCAGTTAGACAGCTGAAAGGGTCCTCAGAGAAGTGAGTCAAGAATATCACCTGTCTTTTGGCGCACATGCAGTAGCACAAAGAGGATTTCTAGATAAAGAAAGAACCGGTTAATTGCACCTTAGATCATGTATTTCACAGCTATCTCATATTTAAAAGACTTAATCAAACATGCAAATATGCAGTTTCCTTATTATGTTATTGATATTCAGATTCCTTTACATTTTCACCTCCAGTGCCATGTGTGTGTGTGTGTTGATTCTCTGAAACATACTGTATATATGACCTCACACAAAGCTGGAGGCAGTGGTAGTGTCAATCATGCTTTACTTGAAGTGATTCTCAGACTTAGTGCCAGAGGCAGTTTAACGTAAGCCACACCCCCCAAATCCATGACATCTCAGGGAAATCAAACACGATGACCTATGATCTCTTGACCCAATGACCTCCCAGTCTCCCCTATCTGCTCTAATAAGCAGCTCTGAAATGTTTGACAGTGTGTCTGTGTGTGAGAGAGCAAAAACAATGTGTGCTTCTCACAACTGAGATCATTGTGATTGGCAATCCCTCAGTCTCCAGTGAAATCTCTATTGCTAATGAAAGCTCAACCTTAACATAGCTATGTGAAGTATTTCATGTCTGCCTTGCCTTGAGCTTGTTTGACACACATTAATAATAATAAAAAAATCCTATTGCATATAAAGTACATTTTCTTAAGGTGTTCTGTGTATTTTAGCACATTGCCATGTAGTTGCTGAGGTGTTCTGGGTGGTTGCTATCAGTGATGCGCGGGTTGATCCGAAATGAGCGGGTGCCTGCGGCCACCCGCGGTTACCCGCAGTTACGGGTCATCCAAAAATGTTTGATATTCGGGTCGCGGTCGGTCGGGTCGTTTGAAAAAAGATGCCAATTAAACATTTGTATTATAGTACTAGACACAATGTTTGATGAAATATACAGCCCTACACATTATTGGCTGCAATAACTGGCACGAAGATAACACACAAGCTCAGTCTAAACAGTTCTCGGTTCTATACTAGTGATTACCGCTGTCCCTGTGCGTTCGGTATACGCAGTATCAGCTGCTCGTGTTCATCACTTCTCTCAACAGTGGCACCAACATGTCTCGGTTCAGTGAACTGTTGGAGTTACTGGAGTAAAATATAATTCAGGATATTGATTTATTTCGATTCGTAGGCAACTGTCAGGCATGTCTGAAAGTGAGTAACTTCAGTAACTTGTGGATCAGCACTGACGCAAGACGCGAACTGTTTCGAACGATTCAGTTCGATTTAGTGTACTGGTTCGACCGGTTCACTAAAAAGAACCGGTTCAAAAGAACGATTTCGTTCACGAACCGGCCATGATCATCACTACAGTCTGCAGAGAGATGGAGGCGGCAAGAGAAAAGGTGATGACTGGGGAGTGGAAGCTCCGCAAATACACAAATAGAAAGAGTAAAAGTGTGGGAGACATTTGCTGAAATAATGAAAGATGATGGCGAAAGTGCTGGCTTTGCCTTTGTTATGTGTAGGCATACGTCTTCTTGCGATGCTGTGTTGTTACACATCTATGGCCCAATAACGCTCCGATGAGCATTTACTAATTTTTAAAAATGCGGTCGGGAAGCGGGTGGGGTACGATATTTTTTTACTTTTTTTTTTGCGGTCCGAGTTGCGGGCGGTTAGTTGAAAATGTCGGTCGGTTGCGGGTTGTTTATACATTGACCCGCGCATCACTGGTTGCTATAGCATTGCATGGCTCAAGCTAGAGCCCAACCCAGATCAGATTGCAAGTGGAATATTGCTTTAATAGCACAGAGCTTTTATAGAACAGTTCCATTAACAATACGTTAGTATTGCGGAAATATTGCCAGTATTTTTGCCCAGCCAATTAAGATCATTTCAAACGAAGAGTCAAACCTTGGATGTTTCCGAACAACACGCGTTAGTTTAGTTTCTGAATGAATCAATGTTTTTGAACAAACGGTTGATTGAAGGATTCAATGGGAATGAATGAATCAGTCAATGTGACGTTATGTCACTAAAGTGTGGACTTGTAGAAAGTGTTTTTTGGGTGTCATTTGGGGGCAATACTTGTTTTGTTCCTGAACGAATTAGTGTTTTTAAAAGAATTGGTTGAGTGAAAGAATTATTGATTTACTCATAATACACAAAATGTCACGTCACTACTTTAGGGTAACCATGTAACCTGCAAAGTCACTGACTAATCCCGGGGAAACATTCCATTTCATCAGGTACTTGCGTACATGACCGTAAAAGCATCATCACTGAATTTTCAGACTTTCCATCTAGATAGATTTTGTTCGTCTTTTCCTTCTGTTTTTGTCTCCTGATGTATTGCATCATCAGTGGATTAAAAAATATATAACAATCTCACATTCGCTTACCTCATTTGAATGTGGCCCAGGGCTATGAAGTTCGACAACTCTAAAGTCCCAGAGGGCAGGGAAAGTAGACTAATGAATACCCTTTTGTGGACCAGCTGCATTTATGTATGTGTTGTACTTGAAGAGAGAGTCCATCATTTAATTGGGAACAGAAATGCTGCACTGAAATGTTTGAAAGTGAGGTGATTCGTTTGACTGACAGCTCCTGGAATGAATTGGACAGAGGGCCTCGGCCCAGGGGATTGGAGATCTTTTTGATGATTGGTTGCAGCCACGCCCCTTTTTGATGACCAGCCCCTCCCTCCAGCTCCCAGAAGACTTCATATGGGCCCAAAGAAAGACACAGTTCACTGCCTCTTCTCCGTTTCCTACAGCTTTTCTTTCTTTCTGCCTTCTCCTTCTCTCCCAAGGGAATTATGGTTGGTTAGGCTCTCAATCGAGCAAGTAATTTTTCAAAAAAAGAGACGCAGCTATTTACAGACTGAAAGAAAGATGCAACTAACGCTGAAATTAACGGAAGGCTTTAATAAATGTTATTTGTTTAAAGTGTGCACCCATGTGAATGAAATGTCTTTGATCCTGAATGAAAACATATGCACCTATTACAATTTCCACTAAGCAAGTCAAAATAATTTTCATCATGAAGGAATAACGTAATTTGTAGTGTGGGTCTGTGGGTCTTGTTTGTGGCTTGAGAGGATGTTTAGATTGTAAATGATGTTTTTTCGCTTGTTTGTTTGTTTTTTGGTAAATGAATATGACACTAATAGACATAATTCTTGGCTGAGAACAAGGGTCGCTTTGAAGTAAACAGAGTCTGGCTAATGTCTTGATGAGCATAAAGGCCCAGGAGTGATGTTGGGACTGAGCAAACACACACCCACTCCCACTTACAAACATTGATCTTTCTATACATATTTATGCTTGACCACAAGTGACACCAAATAGGCAGATAATGAGAGCCACTGGGATCTCTGGTACCCCAAGGGAGAATATTTCCCTCTCTCCCACACACACTAGACAGTGGTAATAAAGTTTGCCTCTAGACTCAGTGTCATTGACTTCTAGAGGCCATAAAAACACATGCGCGCGTACACACACACACACACACACACATACTCAAAAAACACCATATAGAAAAAAATATTTAAAAGGCAGGACAGTTTATGAATGTGTCTCTGAATATCAGTGACACAAATATTGATTTTCTCTGAGTTCCATTTTTATTTATTTATGTAACTTACACTTCAGCCACATTTAAATAATGGATGGCCTATTCACAAATATTTTATCATGGATTAAATATTATGTAAATTTCATTATTTAAGGGGTGATTTATTTATGTATGTTTTATTTTAAGTCACACTTAATTTACTTGACACACAGTTGCACTTATATTTATATTTTATGTTTAAGAGTTATTTCATATTAATTGTGGATTAACATTTTTTTTCAACTGCTTACACATAAAATCCTTACTTGTCACAGTTACTGAAACCTGACACTCAAACACCAGAACCACAGACCAAATTAGAGAATTACACTAATTCTCGGCCTTCGACTCAGTTTTCAATTTCATAAAACACACAATTCTCCATGTAACACAAAAACAACAGGAAGTATCTTGATTTCCTTTTTCAAACACAACCTATCAAAATGCCACACTAATTAATCAGTGCCTCTCACTAACTCCTCACATGTGCAAACACACATTGCTTTACAGTTTTTCTGAATTGCTGAAACACTAAACACCATTCTCTGAACAAAATTCTCAATAGCCTAAACCAATTTGTTGAATAAATCACTCTTTCTGTAAAACATTAAACAAGTTCACGGTAGTTAAAACACAGTTTGCAAATCTCATTCACTCTTTTTGCAAAACTCTAAACACATTCTCACTCATTTTCACACAGTGATGCACTTTCCAAAACGCTAAACACAGGCAGGCAAAAGTTACAGTTTTTCTCAAATACAGGGCGCAGTGAGATGAGTCGTGGGAGGCAAACAGGTCTACCTGTGCGTCGCCAAACTGATCCCAAATCTGGACCGACTGGGGATGGAGTCGCCGTTTTCTGGAGATGGGCCGAAACCGTGACAGCTCGTTGGCTGCACAGTTCAGGTCTCTTGGAATGTAAATAGCACAAAGGGAACTCAGGTGCTTCTGACACCATAAGAGGAGGTGGCGGGCGAGTTGCGACATACGGCGAGAGCGTAGACCACCCTGATATTTGATGTACGCTACAGTTGCAGTATTGTCTGAATGGACTAGTATGTGTTGACCCTTGAACAGTGTTTCCGAAAACGGTACAGGGCAAGGCGTACTGCCAGCAACTCAAGGCAATTGACATGCAGAAGGCGCTGGGGTCCTGTCCAGGAGACAGCGGCAGCATGTCCGTTGCACATGGCGCCCCATCCCGTGGTGGAGGCATCTGTGGAGACAACAACATGCCTGAAAACTCGTTCTAGGGGCAGTCTGGCCCATAGGAAACTGAGGTTCCTCCACGGGGTGAAGGTCTGACTGCAGGTCGGAGCCACTGGGAGCGTGCCATGATGCCATGCCCACCACAGGACTCGATCGCGAAGCCAAAGCGGTCTCATGTGAAGAAATCCGAGCGGCGTTGCCGCAGCTGAAGATGCCATATGCCCCAGGAGCCTCTGAAATAATTTCAGTGGAACCGCACTCTTGCCCTCGAACAATCGAAGGCAAGTCAGCAGTGAGTGTGCGCGCTCGCTCGCAAGCTGCTTGGCGACCAAGTCGATCTCCATACCGAGAAAAGACATCCTCTGCACGGAGCAAAGTTTGCTCTTCTTCCAGTTGACCCGAAGGCCCAGACGGGCTAGGTGCCGGAGGACTAGGTCTCTGTGTTCGCAAACCTGATCTTGAGAGTAAACTAATATTAGCCAGCCGTTGAGATAATTCAGGATGCGAACCCCATGTTCACGTAGGGGAACAAAGGCTGCCTCGACAATCTTGGTGAAGATGCGAGGACACAGAGCCAGTCCGAATGGGAGAACCACGTACTGGTTTGTCAGCCCCTCGAAAGCAAACCGAAGAAATGGTCTGTGTTGAGTTAAAATGGAGACATGAAAGTAGGCATCCTTCAGGTCTATCGCTAAAAACCAATCCTGGGGCCGAACACATTCAAAAATACGTTTGGCCGAGAGCATCTTGAACGGCAGCCTGTGAAGGGAGCGGTTCAAGACGCGCAGGTCCAGGATCGGTCGTAACCCACCGGTTTTCTTGGGGACAATAAAGTAGGGGCTGTAAAACCCGGCCTTCATTTCGGCTGAAGGGACAGTCTCGATTGCACTCTACGCCAGTAGGGTGGCAACCTCTGCTCTCATGATGGGGGCATTGCCACCGACCATAGTGAAGCGGACTCCCCTGAAGCGGGGAGGAGACCGTGCGAACTTAATTGCATAGCTGATAGTTCGGGCGACCCAGCGGGACAGGTTGGGAAGCTCTAGCCAGGTTCCCAAGAACTGAACCAGCGGGATCATGCGAACTACTGGCATGGTATGGGGGCACGGTCATAGTCCGCGTCCTGACAGAGGAGACCAGGGAAGGACCAGGGTTCTGCGGGGGTCTGCTCTGCCAGGGGTCTGGAGACAGAGGGGGACGAGAGTGGTGTGGCCCGGAGACGGCACACATTGTCATCCGTGCCTTCTGGGACAGAGGGGGACAGGAGTGGCGAGGCCCATGGTTGGCGTACACTGCGGTCCGAGAACTCCGTGACAGAGGGGGGCAAGAGTGATGAGGCCCGGGGGCCTCTGTGTGCTCAGTGATGGGTACGTCAGTTCTTTCTTTGACCCAAGGATGCTGCCCACCCGTGGGTGAGCAGCGGGGAGAGGATAACACAAGATTAGGGGGCCTGCAACTGCCTCCTGGGAAAAAAACTGACACCATCACTGAGCAGCCCGTCTCAGGAGTGCCACTTAGCCTGGCGTTTAGCGGGGCACGAGGCTAGAGAGGTCTGTGGCGCTTTCCCACGGCTTACTCCACGATGTGGCCAGGGTGAAGGCTGCTGCTGGGGCTATGCGAGAGGGGCGGTAGCCAGCGAGCAGGCTGAGGCATCTGTGCCGACGGCTGGGTGGATGTAGCAGCGGGCCATCGGGGCAGAATATATTTAATTGGCTGAGAACTGCTGGGCAAAGTCCAGGGTACCCATTGGCAGCGGCCCCATCGAGGGGAGGAAAGGCGGAGAAAGCTGTGGATAAAAGTCACTGTGGATAAAAGCATGTGTCAAATGCATAAATATAAATACATGGTACAGATAACATCCTTTAAAAATGTTCTCTACCTTTTTGAAACATGGGACTACGGTTATAGAAGTTATAGAAGATACTAAATTTGATGTTGAAAAGACCCCTTCAGTGGACTGAAATTGGACGTCCAAAAATTACATAGAAAAGACGTCACTCTAATGTCACATTGCGCAGTGGGTACAGTGATATGACTGATGAAGATCACCGGTCATACAGGTATATCCTATAACACCAATATACTTATAAGTATAAGTATAAGCATAAATGCTTTTTTGTTGTTGTTGTTTGTTTACTGTATTTTACTTCACTCTTAGATTAAATAGTTAGAATTAATAGTTTATAGAAATAGAAATAGTTTAAAAAGCAATAAAGCTTGACATATGTTGATTAAGTACTTATCTTTAAAATGAGAAGTGTTTGCATGTGAAAACACATTTTATTTTTGGACATGTAAAAAAACCAATGTTTTTATGTTAAAGGGGTCATGGCTTTTAAAATTGTATTATATTGCTGTCTGAGGTCAACTTATGACGTTCGCTTGGTTTAGTAAGTAATAGGCTATTTTGTACCCTAGTTTTGAGCCTAGCTGAAAAACGCTGGATTTTTATGGGCGTCTCACACTGAAGACTTGGAAGTAAACGCCCACTGCTGTGAGTGGATAACAGTTTTGCATATTATAATGAGTTTCAACTTACCTCGTTGATGCACTTGTATTGTTTTGAAACGTCCAATGTTGTAAAATGGCAACTGGAATGATTCGACCATGGATTCGACCCAAAGTCTGTGTGTTGCACAATTCCTGTCAGATCCAATATAGACGACACAGCACCGTTCTTTACTCTTAATCGGTCTGCAAATCCAGTCTTGTTTACAGGACAATCCTCAGTGAAATGAAGCGAACAGACGACGATGTTTTACCTCATCAGTTGGAACGTCATTAAATATAAAGTTTATCCATGCAATCCTATTGGAATCCAGAGGAAACATATGCAATGACTGTCGTCTTTCACAACCAGGCACTGCACAATATTCTGTGTTGTTCGGTAGATTGATCAGGTTTGTCATCACGAGGTAGGCATGTTATTTAATAGCTATCCATGATTGCGTGTAATGCGAGAATCGGTGGGCGGGGCTAAACTGGCCATGTTGAAGTAGGAGTTGATCTACTTCTGCGGGGGTGGTGTTTTATCCTCTTTGTCGTCATAGTTCCCCACTTTTAAAAACGAATCGTTTGCATAGGCTGGTGTCAATAAAATATTTTATTGGACTAATAAGGACGTTTTCAGTTCTGAAATTACAGGATAGTTTTATATGACCTCTTAGATGTCAAAAGCTCAAGGAAAATTTGATTTCTCAGTTCATCACCCCTTTAAGAATGTGTTTAGAGTTCCCTTTCGTAGTCACTTCGAGTTACGTCAGAAGTGACGGAGATTGGGGGTTTCGCATAGAAAGCCAATCCTCTTCGAGTATTTAAACACGAGCCAATGGCATGCAATGCCTTGGGGCTGCGGAAATTTGCATAGCGTACTCCGCCCTACTCCGTGAGTATAAAAGGAGGAAGTGAACACAACCGCAGTATGTTTTCGCTTCGGAGCCAAGAGAACCTCTTCACTCCTGAAAGCTATTACAAGACTCTTCGAGACGAGCGTCCTCTTCAGTGTTGGTGTGACGGCGGTACCCAGCGAGTTTCTGCATTGCCTGCGATCTGTGCAGTGGTCTGCCAGACTTTGCGCTTCTCCCTGGTCGCCTCAGCGCTGAAAGAGTGAATTTCCTCCTCTCTGTAAAAGAGCTACACGCGGCACGTCTTTTTAAAGACGGTTCGCCCGTGTTCTTCTGGATGCGGTCGATTCTGTCGTCATCTGATGGTCGCGATCGCTGCTCTGTATGCCTGGGCATTCAGCATGCAGCAGCAGCGTTCGTGGATGACTCATGTTCCTGCTATGGGGACATGACCATCTCCACACTGAGGTTAAAAAAAAAAAGATATATATATATATATAAAAAATTATATTTTATATATAGAATATATATTTTTATATATAAAAAAAAAAAAAATCTCACTAGAGTGAGAGCCCCGGTCCCCCTTACTCGATCGGCTTCCTTCACGAAAGGGGGCCCGTCGACCGGGGACCCGGCGAATTAACGGTGACGGTGTGGCATAAAGCCCCGACGATTTCTCGGGCCACACCTCCCGCCTCAGTGCGTGAGCCAGCGAGCGTTAGTTCGATTCAGTCGGCTGCCTCTTCAGTGGTACCGGCTGCTTCGAGCAGCGCTCCAGATGATGATGTGATGTCGATCGCAGCATCACTAGGTGGGCTACAGTCCTCGGGAGATGAGGATGCGGCTGCACTGCCCCTTCGGGAGAGCCAGCGCTGCCCGTGTCGGATCCCGAGCTGACGGCATGCTGTCTCAAGCCGCTGGGAGTATTGGGTTAGAGTGGCATCCTCCATTTCCCCCGATCTCTCACGGAGGGATAATTGGTTTTTGGACAAAGCTGCCGCCGCAAGGCCACGGCCAACTCCATTGCCTTTTTTTCCCCGAGCTGCATGCGGAGTTATTGCGCTCTTGGGGGACTCCTCTGTCCACTCGAGAGCGCGATCTCTCCCCCGCCTTTCCCCCCTCGATGGGGGGGGCCGCCCGTGGGTGCACTGGGATGCCCCCGCTGGAGCGTTCTGTTGCGATACAGCTGTGTCCACAGGCGCCTCCTCCGTGGTCCTCCTAGGCACCCATCCAAAGCCTGTAGGTTCTCGTCTGCCATGGCGGCGCGTTCCTATAGAGCGGCGGGACGGGCGGCCTCCGCTTTGCATGCGATGAGCACTGTGCAAGCGCAGATGCTCAGAGATATGCTCGAGGGCGGGACTGATCCAACGGCATTCGAAGATTTGCGATCCGCCACTGACCTTGCTCTCCAAAAGGGCAACGAAAGTGGCCGCTCGCGCCGTTGGTCAGGTGATGGCCACTAGTGTGGTCCAGGAGCGTCAACCTGGCAGACACTCGGAGCGCTGAGCGGATTCGTCTGCTCGACGCCCTTCTCTCCCAGGTTGGCCTTTTTTGGCGGTGCAGTCGAGAACTCTTGCCCAGCAGTCTCCACTGCCCAGGAGCAGACGGAGGCAATCAAACATGTTCTGCCCCGACGACCAGCTGCTGCCTCCACCCAGTCGTCGGCACAGATGCCTCCCGCTGCTCGCCGCCGAGGACGCCCCCCCGCGGCTCCCCTGCCTCCCGCCCCGCCCCAGCAGCAGCCTTCATCCGGGCCACGGCGTGGAGGAGGCCGCCGGCAGGCGTCACAGCCCCCTCAGGCCGCACACCCCGCTAAACGCCAGGTAAGCGATGATCCTGATACGGGCTGCTCAGTGATGGAGTTGAGTTTTTCCCCAGGAGGCGGGAGCAGGCCCCCTCCTGCCCCCGGTGGAGGGCCGGGGGGAAAATCTTTCGTTTTCAGTTCCCGCTGCTCGCCCACGGGTGGGCAGCGCCCTGAGTTGGTTAAGAAAGACTTGACATCATCACTGAGCCCACAGACTGGAATGAGTGCGCTCGACGTTCCAGTGCGTCAGCCCACACATTCCTCTCTGTCTCTGAGGGTGCGGAAGGGTGCGAGTGTCGTCCCCGGGCTACGCCAATCCCTTCCCCCTCTGTCGCCAGACCCCCGGCGGAACGGACCCCCGTGGAACGCTCCGCTTTCCCTGGTCCCTTCCGTCGGGGAGCGGGCTTCGACGCATCCGAGCGGGGTCATCCCTGCACGCGTGCCAGTCGACCCGCCACGCTGCCCCTCCGGGGGACGTCTGTGGTTCACATGACCCCGTTGGCTCACTTCCTGGAAGCCTGGCTAGTGCTTCCCGGGATATCCCGCTGGGTCATCAGAACGATCAGATTCGGCTACGCGATTCAGTTCGCACGGTCTCCTCCCCGCTTCAGGGGAGTTCGCTCCACGATAGTTGGTGGCAATGCCCCACTCCTGAGAGCGGAGATTGCGACCCTGCTGGCGAAGGGTGCAATCGAGACGGTCCCTCCAGCCGAGGTGGAGTCCGGGTTTTACAGCCCCTACTTCATTGTCCCCAAGAAGACCGGTGGGTTACGACCGATCCTGGACCTGCGCATTTTGAACCGTTCTCTCCATCGACTACCGTTCAAAATGCTCACGGCCAAACGCATTTTCGAATGTGTTCGGTATCAGGATTGGTTTGCAGCGATCGACCTGAAGGACGCGTACTTCCATGTGTCCATCTTACCTCGACACAGACCGTTTCTTCGGTTTGCCTTCGAGGGCCAGGCATATCAGTACGCCGTTCTCCCATTCGGGTTAGCTCTGTCCCCTCGCGTCTTCACGAAGATCGTCGAGGCAGCCCTTGTTCCCCTTCGCGAACACGGGGTTCGCATCCTGAATTATCTCGACGACTGGCTGATACTAGCACACTCTCGAGCTCAGCTTTGCGAACACAGAGACTTGGTGCTCCGGCACCTAGCCCGTTTGGGCCTTCGGGTCAACCGGGAAAAGAGCAAACTTTGCCCCGTGCAGAGGATCTCTTTTCTCGGCATGGAGATAGACTCGGTCGCCATGTCCGCGCAGCTCACGAACGAGCGCGCGCACTCACTGCTGACTTGTCTTCGACAGTTCGAGGGCAAGAGTGCGGTTCCACTGAAACTATTTCAGAGGCTCCTGGGGCATATGGCATCCGCGGCCGCGGCAACGCCGCTCGGTTTGCTTCATATGAGACCGCTTCAGCTGTGGCTTCGCGATCGAGTCCCGAGGTGGGCATGGCATCGCGGCTCGCTCCGAGTTCCAGTGACTCCAGCGTGCCGCCGAACCTTCTTCCCGTGGTCGAACCTCAGCTTCTAACGGACCGGCGTCCCTATTCAGCGAGTTTCCAGGCGTCTCGTTGTCTCCACGGATGCATCTACCACGGGTTGGGGTGCCATGTGCAATGGGCATGCAGCCGCCGGTTCCTGGACAGGAGCCCAGCGCCTCATGCACATCAATTGCCTCGAGCTGTTGGCAGTACGGCTCGCCCTACACCGCTTCCGAGCGTTGCTCAAGGGCCAGCATGTGCTTGTCCGCTCAGACAACACTACGGCAGTAGCGTACATCAACCACCAGGGGGGTCTACGCTCACGCCAGTTGTCGCAGCTCGCCCGCCACCTCTTGATATGGAGTCAGAAGCACCTGAGGTCCCTTCGTGCAGTTTACATTCCTGGAGACCGGAACTGGGCAGCCGACGAGCTGTCCCGGGTCCGCCCCATCTCCGGCGAATGGCGACTCCATCCCCAGTCGGTCCAGCTGATTTGGGACGAGTTCGGGGAGGCACAGATAGACCTGTTCGCCTCTCGGGACTCGTCCCACTGCGCCCAGTTTTATTCTCTGACCCGCGGCACTCTCGGCTCGGATGCGCTGGCGCACAGCTGGCCACGGGGCCCACGCAAGTATGCGTTCCCCCAGTGAGCCTCCTTGCACGGGTGTTGTGCAAGATCAAGGAGGACGAGGAGCAGGTCTTGCTGGTAGCCCCCTACTGGCCCACCAAGACGTGGTTCTCCGATCTCTTGCTCCTCGCGACAGCACCTCCTTGGCCTATTCCTCTGAGACAAGACCTACTCTCTCAGAGACGGGGCACTCTGTGGCACCCTCGTCCCGATCTTTGGAGGCTGCACGTGTGGCTCCTGGACGGCACGAGGCAGGTTTGAGTTCGCTGCCACCTGCGGTGGCGGCAACCATCACTTCCGCAAGAGCGTCGTCCACGAGACACCTTTATGCGTTGAAGTGGAACCTCTTCGTCAATTGGTGCTCTTCTCGCGGAGAAGACCCCCGGAGATGTTCGATCAGTGTCGTGCTTTCCTTCCTGCAAGAAGGGTTGGAGCGCAGGCTGTCGCCCTCCACCCTTAAGGTTTACGTCGCGGCCATTGCCGCTTCTCATGAAGCAGTGGAAGGTAAGTCCTTAGGGAAGCACGACCTGGTCATCAGGTTCCTGAGGGGAGCGAGGAGGCTGCATCCGCCTCGTCCTCCCCTCGTACCCTCTTGGGACCTCTCGGTAGTTTTAAGTGCTCTGCAGAGGCATCCCTTTGAGCCTTTGCAATCGGTAGAGTTAAAGTTTCTGTCCATGAAGACAGCACTCCTGGTTGCATTGGCCTCCATCAAGAGGGTGGGGGACCTGCACGCATTCTCCGTTGACGAAGCGTGCCTGGAGTTCGGGCCGGCTTACTCTCACGTGATCCTGAGACCCCGGCCTGGATATGTGCCCAAGGTTCCCACCACTCCCTTCCGGGACCAGGTGGTGAACCTGCAAGCGCTGCCCCCGGAGGAGGCAGACCCAGCCTTGGCACTGCTCTGTCCGGTACGTGCTCTCCGCACCTATGTCGACAGAACGCAGTGTTTCAGGACCTCAGACCAGCTCTTTGTCTGTCATGGAGGGAGCCAGAAGGGAAGGGCTCTCTCAAAGCAACGGCTGTCCCACTGGATTGTGGATGCCATTGCTTTGTCTTACCAGCAGCAAGGCCTTCCGTGCCCCCTTGGTGTGACGGCCCATTCCACTCGGAGTGTGGCCTCCTCTTGGGCTTTAGCGCACGGCGCCTCGCTAACAGACATCTGCAGAGCTGCAGGCTGGGCGACACCCAACACCTTCGCCAGATTCTCTAATCTGCGAATTGAGCCGGTATCCTCTCACGTACTCGTTTCGGCCAGTTCTGGATCCGCTCAGGTGTCTTCGCTTGCTCGCCACTCCACTCCCCGGACTGGATAAGTGCGATATTTCCTCAGTTCTTCCATTGAAGCCTTGAGTCCTCCAGCACCGACGATGCGGGCACCACTGCTGTGGCTCTGGATGCTGGCTAGGTGCCTCCATGCGTACGGTTCCCCCTTGGTAACCGTCTCATGTGTATTATCCACTGTAAGCCTCTCTGAGCATGTGTCTTCCCTTGGCAAGCCATCTGCCACCCCTGGAGCTGAAATTAGTAGCCACCTGCGGTTGGTGCTCCAGTGATTCCATATGTGTTCCTATGTGGCCATATGTGTATTCGTAAGTCCTCCCTTCGGTAGGCAGCTGGTAGCATGTCCCCTTCGGGATATGTTTCCCAGTGTACCTTGGTAATCCTGTGTCTAAGTCGGATCCCCTAAGGAAAACAGGTAAGGCTCGGGGGTTTAGACTTTCGCAGGGCACTGGAAGACAGCCTGAAGTTGGCGTGATGGCACAGACCCCAATCTCCGTCACTTCTGACGTAACTCGAAGTGACTACGAAAGGGAACGTCTCGGTTACGTATGTAACCCTCGTTCCCTGAGTAGGGAACGGAGACGTTACGTCTCCCTGCCACTTCTGCTGTATCGCTGGGTAGATGCCGAGTTCAGTCTTGGCTCCTCAGCGAAGACATACTGCGGTTGTGTTCACTTCCTCCTTTTATACTCACAGAGTAGGGCGGAGTACGCTATGCAAATTTCCGCAGCCCCAAGGCATTGCATGCCATTGGCTCGTGTTTAAATACTCGAAGAGGATTGGCTTTCTATGCGAAACCCCCAATCTCCGTCACTTCTGACGTAACGTCTCCGTTCCCTACTCAGGGAACGAGGGTTACATACGTAACCGAGACGTTTTGCTGGCACCCAATGGGGAAAATCAGTTACTGCACCCAAACAAACTCTTACCGAAAGCTCTTTTTTTTTTAGATAGGCCTATCCAACTCAAATTTGGAACACAACCTATTCAGATTCATGGCTTTGATTTTCTTGCAGTTTTTGAGTTCAACCTGATTTATAAAATATATATATTTTTTAAATCATATTTTTTTATAAATAATTTTCATAAACTTATACCTATATAACTTTTTTTTGATTTACTACTTATTATTTTAATTAAGCTTTAGTTTACTTCAGCAATAATCTGCCATGGGTCTTCTTTAAAATGATACCACAATGATAGGACGGAGATGAAAAAGGTATGTATGGACTTATCTAACTCTGGGGGGTAAGGTGAATAGGCTAAAGTCCCAAAAAGTCGGAGTGTTCCTTTAATCACAGTCAGTGGACTTTCTCTTGAATTACACCTGACTAGGTTAGATTGTATTTCCTGAAGGAAATACCAGATCATTCGATGCAGAAAAAGAATAAAGTCATGACTCATTACTAAAGTAATAAATTATTAAAAGTAAGAGAAAGGGGCGCAGAGTTATAATTTTCCGCTGCCATCAGAAATAATATATTTGGTGTGAGTCATATAATAATGAACGGCACGCTCGCGTGCATTCATCAATAATGACTCGCATAATAATTAATGCACAAAATTATTAGGGCAATATAAAACTAGATTAAAAAGTTCGTCGAGACAAACTTTAAGTTGGCTTGTGAAAGTTTGGAACAGAAAGTTTGAAGAAGTTTAAAGTAGTTTGAAGTTTAAATTAGTCTAAAGTTTAAATTAAGTTTAACCTAGTTTAAAGATAGATAGATAGATAGATAGATAGATAGATAGATAGATAGATAGATAGATAGATAGATAGATAGATAGATAGATATAGAGTTAGAGAGATAGATAGATAGATAGATAGATAGATAGATAGATAGATAGATAGATAGATAGATAGATAGATAGATAGATAGATAGATAGATAGAGTTACTATTGTGGTTGCTATGGTGTTGCTAGGCAGTTGCTAGGCTGTTCTTGGTGGTTGCTAGGGTGTTGCTAGGCGGTTGCTAGGGTGTTCTGGTGGTTGCTATGGTGTTGCTAGGCAGTTGCTAGGGTATTCTGGGTGGTTGCTATGGTGTTGCTAGGTGGTTGCTAGGGTGTTCTGGGTGGTTGCTATGGTGTTGCTAGGCGGTTGCTAGGGTGTTCTGGGTGGTTGCTATGGTGTTGTTAGGCAGTTGCTAGGGTGTTCTTGGTGGTTGCTAGGGTGTTGCTAGGCAGTTGCTAAGGTGTTCTTGGTGGTTGCTAGGCTGTTGCTAGGTGGTTGCTAGGGTGTTCTGGGTGGTTGCTATGGTGTTGCTAGGCAGTTGCTAGGGTTATCTGGTGGTTGCTAGGGTGTTGCTAGGTAGTTGCTAAGGTGTTCTGGATGGTTGCTATGGTGTTGCTAGGTTGTTGCTAGGGTATTCTGGGTGGTTGCTATGGTGTTGCTAGGTGGTTGCTAGGGTGTCCTGGGTGGTTGCTATGGTATTGCTACTTGGTTGGTAGTGTTCACATATGGTTACTATAAAGTATCCATATTAGCATTTAGCTATTCACAGCTAGCATGTTTAGCATATTGAAAGTCCTGTGTGCTAGCATGAGTCAAAAGACCCAACCCCCATCGCGATACAATGTTCTGATGCTGAGATATAGCTGTTAAAAAATGGTTGCTAGGGTCCTCTCTTTGGTTGCTAGGGATTGACTTGACAGCTGCCAATCATGAAACTCCAAAGGCTGCTTGTCAGTATGAATGATTTAAACCAACCCCCATCTCTATACATTGTTCTGATGCAGAGATATAAATCTTGCTTAATGGTTGCTAGGGTACTCTGTTTAGTTGCTAGGGAGTGGCTTGGCAGCTGCCAGCGATGAATCTCCAAAGGCTGCTTGTCACTATAAATCAACTCTCATGACTCTGTGACATTCAGAATGGAAGATATCCCTCTTTAAAATTTGGTTGCTAAGGTGCTCGTTATTTGTTGCTAGGGCGTGGCCAGAAATTGATGAGGTGATTCATGGTTGGCACTTTGCTACCCGGAGTCAAACGAGACCACCCACATATTTCTATGACACTTCTATCCGGAGATATCCCTTCAATCTATTTCAATGGAAGTCTATTGGAGTTGTTGCTAAGGTGCTCTAAATGGTTGCTAGGGCGTGGCTTGATAGCTTCACAATGATCCTGAGAGACTGATTGGTCGTATGAGTAAAATGAGCCCGCCCCCTTTGTCTCTATGACACTGTGATCCAGAGCTATGTTCAATATAAAACCCTAATGCAATGTGTAGGACGGCCCATTTCATGTAAGTCAATGGGGCAATTTTGGGCCACTCCTGCCCCCCAGGGGTGCAACTATTCCCCCACTGTGAGGTATTTTCTTACAGAGCCTGTCAGCCTCTTCAAATGTGGTACATTACAAGTTTCTGAGAAATCAGCAATATTTAGTATTGCACGAGGCCTGCGGCCTCGTGCCTATGGCCTACGGTTGCTAGGGTGCTGTAACTGGTTGCTATGGTGCGAATTTAGAGTTTATGGGTTTAGAGTTTATAAGTTTAATTGAGTAAGTGTCCAGAGTTTATTCATTTATGAGTTTAATAGTTTTATGAGAGTTTATAAGAGTATGAGTTTATGAATTTAGAGTTTATGAGTTTAGAGTTTATAAGTTTAAATGAGTCTTAGAGAGTTTAAGTTTAGAGTTTATTAATTTATTGTGAGTTTAAGAGTTTAAGATTAGATAGATAAGTGTCATAGATAGATGAGTTCATTAGTTTAAATGAGTTTCAATGGCTCATATAGTGTATAGAATGACAGTTTGATTGAGTCTGGGGCTTCAAGGTATTTAGATTTGAATTTTTGACAGTTGGGCAGTTTGAATTTCTCAATGGAAGTCAATGGGAGTTTTTTCCGACTTTGATCGTCATTTTTAGGAAAACCGTAAGTCCGATCAGTTAGAAAAGATATAGCACACCGAGTCAGATCAGTTTGAGTGTCCGTGCCGAGTTTGGAGTATGTGGAGTTAAAGCTCTAGGAGGAGATAGAGTTGCAAATTTTTGAGTAAGAAGAAGAATAATAACTAGATTAAAAAGTTCGTCGAGACAAACTTTAAGTTGGCTTGTGAAAGTTTGGAACAGAAAGTTTGAAGAAGTTTAAAGTAGTTTGAAGAAGTTTAAAGTAGTTTGAAGTTTAAATTAGTCTAAAGTTTAAATTAAGTTTAACTTAGTTTAAAGATAGATAGATAGATAGATAGATAGATAGATAGATAGATAGATAGATAGATAGATAGATAGATAGATAGATAGAGAGATAGATAGATAGAGTTAGAAAAGACAGATGGAGTTAGAGAGATAGATAGATAGATAGATAGATAGATAGATAGATAGATAGATAGATAGATAGATAGATAGATAGATAGATAGATAGAGTTAGAGAGATAGATAGAGTTAGAAAGAGACAGATGGAGTTAGAGAGATAGATAGATAGATAGATAGATAGATAGATAGATAGATAGATAGATAGATAGATAGATAGATAGATGCTAGGGTATTCTGGGGTGGTTGCTATGGTGTTGCTAGGTGGTTGTTAGGGTGTTCTTGGTGGTTGCTAGGGTGTTGCTAGGCAGTTGCTAGGGTGTTCTGGGTGGTTGCTATGGTGTTGCTAGGCGGTTGCTAGGGTGTTCTGGGAGGTTGCTATGGTGTTGCTAGGCGGTTGCTAGGGTGTTCTGGGTGGTTGCTAGGGTGTTGCTAGGCAGTTGCTAGGGTGTTTTGGGTGGTTGCTATGGTGTTGCTAGGTGGTTGTTAGGGTGTTTTTGGTGGTTGCTAGGGTGTTGCTAGGCGGTTGCTAGGGTGTTCTGGGTGGTTGCTATGGTGTTGCTAGGCGGTTGCTAGGGTGTTCTGGAGGTTGCTATGGTGTTGCTAGGCGGTTGCTAGGGTGTTCTGGGTGGTTGCTATGGTGTTGCTAGGCGGTTGCTAGGGTGTTCTGGGTGGTTGCTATGGTGTTGCTAGGCGTTGCTAGGGTGTCCTGGGTGGTTGCTATGGTATTGCTACTTGGTTGGTAGTGTTCACATATGGTTACTATAAAGTATCCATATTAGCATTTAGCTATTCACAGCTAGCATGTTTAGCATATTGAAAGTCCTGTGTGCTAGCATGAGTCAAAAGACCCAACCCCCATCGCGATACAATGTTCTGATGCTGAGATATAGCTGTTAAAAAATGGTTGCTAGGGTCCTCTCTTTGGTTGCTAGGGATTGACTTGACAGCTGCCAATCATGAAACTCCAAAGGCTGCTTGTCAGTATGAATGATTTAAACCAACCCCCATCTCTATACATTGTTCTGATGCAGAGATATAAATCTTGCTTAATGGTTGCTAGGGTACTCTGTTTAGTTGCTAGGGAGTGGCTTGTCAGCTGCCAGTGATGAATCTCCAAATGCTGCTTGTCACTATGAATGATATAAATCAACTCTCATGACTCTGTGACATTTAGAGTGGAAGATATCCCTCTTTAAAATTTGGTTGCTAAGGTGCTCGTTAATTGTTGCTAGGACGTGGCCAGAAATTGTTGAGGTGATTCATGGTTGGCTGTTTGCTACCCAAAGTCAAATGAGACCACCCTCATGTTTCTATGACACTTCTATCCGGAGATATCCCTTCAATCTCTTTCAATGGAAGTCTATGGGACTTGTTGCTAAGGTGCTCTAAATGGTTGCTAGGGCGTGGCTTGATAGCTTCACAATGATCCTGAGAGACTGATTGGTCGTGTGAGTAAAATGAGTCCGCACCCTTGTCTCTACGACACTGTGATCCAGAGCTATGTTCAATATAAAACCCTAATGCAATGTGTTGGACGGCCCATTTCATGTAAGTCAATGGGGCAATTTTGGGCAGCTCCTGCCCCCCAGGGGTGCAACTATTCCCCCACTGTGAGGTATTTTCTTACAGAGCCTGTCAGCCTCTTCAAATGTGGTACATTACAAGTTTCTGAGAAATCAGCAATATTTAGTATTGCACGAGGCCTGCGGCCTCGTGCCTATGGCCTACGGTTGCTAGGGTGCTGTAACTGGTTGCTAAGGTGTGAATTTAGAGTTTATGAGTTTAGAGTTTATAAGTTTAATTGAGTAAGTGTCCAGAGTTTATTCATTTATGAGTTTAATAGTTTTATGAGAGTTTATAAGAGTATGAGTTTATGAATTTAGAGTTTATGAGTTTAGAGTTTATAAGTTTAAATGAGTCTTAGAGAGTTCAAGTTTAGAGTTTATTAATTTATTTGAGTTTAAGAGTTTAAGATTAGATAGATAAGTGTCATAGATAGATGAGTTCATTAGTTTGAATGAGTTTCAATGGCTCATATAGTGTATAGAATGACAGTTTGATTGAGTCTGGGGCTTCAAGGTATTTAGATTTGAATTTTGACAGTTGGGCAGTTTGAATTTCTCAATGGGAGTCAATGGGAGTTTTTTCCGACTTTGATCGTCATTTTTAGGAGAACCGTAAGTCCGATCAGTTAGAAAAGATATAGCACACCGAGTCAGAACAGTTTGAGTGTCCGTGCCGAGTTTGGAGTATGTGGAGTTAAAGCTCTAGGAGGAGATAGAGTTGCAAATTTTTGAGTAAGAAGAATAATAATAATAACTAGATTAAAAAGTTCGTCGAGACAAACTTTAAGTTGGCTTGTGAAAGTTTGGAACAGAAAGTTTGAAGAAGTTTAAAGTAGTTTGAAGAAGTTTAAAGTAGTTGAAGAAGTTAAAGTAGTTTGAAGTTTAAATTAGTCTAAAGTTTAAATTAAGTTTAACTTAGTTTAAAGATAGATAGATAGATAGTAGATATAGATAGATAGATAGATAGATAGATAGATAGATAGATAGATAGATAGATAGATAGATAGAGTTAGATAGATAGATAGATAGAGTAGAAAGAGATAGATAGAGTTAGAGAGATAGATAGATAGATAGATAGAGTTAGAAAGAGACAGATAGAGTTAGAGAGATAGTTAGATAGAGATAGATATAGATAGATAGATAGATAGATAGATAGATAGATAGATAGATAGATAGATAGAGTTAGAGAGATAGATAGATAGAGTTAGAAAGAGACAGATAGTTAGAGATAGATAGATAGATAGATTAGATAGATAGATAGATAGATAGATGATAGATAGATAGATAGATAGATAGATAGATAGATTGCTAGGGTATTCTGGGTGGTTGCTATGGTGTTGCTAGGTGGTTGTTAGGGTGTTCTTGTGGTTGCTAGGGTGTTGCTAGGCAGTTGCTAGGGTGTTCTGGTGGTTGCTATGGTGTTGCTAGGCGGTTGCTAGGGTGTTCTGGGAGTTGCTATGGTGTTGCTAGGCGGTTGCTAGGGTGTTCTGGGTGGTTGCTATGGTGTTGCTAGGCAGTTGCTAGGGTGTTTTGGGTGGTTGCTATGGTGTTGCTAGGTGGTTGTTAGGGTGTTCTTGGTGGTTGCTGGGGTTGCTAGGCGGTTGCTAGGGTGTTCTGGTGGTTGCTATGGTGTTGCTAGGCAGTTGCTAGGGTGTTCTGAGAGGTTGCTATGGTGTTGCTAGGCGGTTGCTAGGGTGTTCTGGGTGGTTGCTAGGGTGTTGCTAGGCAGTTGCTAGGGTGTTCTGGGTGGTTGCTATGGTGTTGCTAGGCGGTTGCTAGGGTGTTCTGGGAGGTTGCTATGTGTTGCTAGGCGGTTGCTAGGGTGTCCTGGGTGGTTGCTATGGTATTGCTACTTGTTGGTAGTGTTCACATATGGTTACTATAAAGTATCCATATTAGCATTTAGCTATTCACAGCTAGCATGTTTAGCATATTGAAAGTCCTGCTAGCATGAGTCAAAAGACCCAACCCCCATCGCGATACAATTTTCTGATGCTGAGATATAGCTGTTAAAAAATGGTTGCTAGGGTACTCTGTTTGGTTGCTAGGGATTGGCTTGACAGCTGCCAATCATGAAACTCCAAAGGCTGCTTGTCAGAATGATTTAAACCGATCCCCATCTCTATATGTTGTTCTGATGCAGAGATATAAATCTTGCTTAATGGTTGCTAGGGTACTCTGTTTAGTTGCTAGGGAGTGGCTTGTCAGCTGCCAGTGATGAATCTCCAAATGCTGCTTGTCACTATGAATGATATAAATCAACTCTCATGACTCTGTGACATTTAGAGTGGAAGATATCCCTCTTTAAAATTTGGTTGCTAAGGTGCTCGTTAATTGTTGCTAGGGCGTGGCCAGAAATTGTTGAGGTGATTCATGGTTGGCACTTTGCTACCCGGAGTCAAAAGAGACCACCCACATATTTCTATGACACTTCTTTCTGGAGATATCCCTTCAATCTCTTTCAATGGAAGTCTATGGGACTTGTTGCTAAGGTGCTCTAAATGGTTGCTAGGGCGTGGCTTGATAGCTTCACAATGATCCTGAGAGACTGATTGGTCGTGTGAGTAAAATGAGTCCGCACCCTTGTCTCTACGACACTGTGATCCAGAGCTATGTTCAATATAAAACCCTAATGCAATGTGTTGGACGGCCCATTTCATGTAAGTCAATGGGGCAATTTTGGGCAGCTCCTGCCCCCCAGGGGTGCAACTATTCCCCCACTGTGAGGTATTTTCTTACAGAGCCTGTCAGCCTCTTCAAATGTGGTACATTACAAGTTTCTGAGAAATCAGCAATATTTAGTATTGCACGAGGCCTGCGGCCTCGTGCCTATGGCCTACGGTTGCTAGGGTGCTGTAACTGGTTGCTATGGTGTGAATTTAGAGTTTATGAGTTTAGAGTTTATAAGTTTAATTGAGTAAGTGTCCAGAGTTTATTCATTTATGAGTTTAATAGTTTTATGAGAGTTTATAAGAGTATGAGTTTATGAATTTAGAGTTTATGAGTTTAGAGTTTATAAGTTTAAATGAGTCTAGAGAGTTCAAGTTTAGAGTTTATTAATTTATTTGAGTTTAAGAGTTTAAGATTAGATAGATAAGTGTCATAGATTGATGAGTTCATTAGTTTAATGATGAGTTTCAATGGCTCATATAGTGTATAGAATGACAGTTTGATTGAGTCTGGGGCTTCAAGTATTTAGATTTGAATTTTTGACAGTTGGGCAGTTTGAAATTTCTCAATGGGAGTCAATGGGGAGTTTTTTCCGACTTTGATCGTCATTTTTTAGGAGAACCGTAAGTCCGATCAGTTAGAAAAGATATAGCACACCGAGT